>JBBCBC010000043.1:2923628-3172718 GCA_037126765.1 Stenogyne calaminthoides | reverse complement strand
TTTTGGTGTTCATTGTTTGATGATGTATTCTTTGTTTTACTTGAGCACGAATGTAGTATCAACTATCATCTTATCGAAAGCACAGTTGTTATGAGCATATGAGTAGCTTCTATTTATCTTTTTCAAGTAAAGTGTACTTTATTGATACAGAGCAATAGTTTTCTGATATTTGGCCATGAATTACAGGAGCATGGGGAAATAGTGGAAAGGGAAAGCCAAGAATCAATGGTCGTCAATATGGTGTAAGGTGCTAAAGTCTTCAGTTTAGGTATTTAAGCAACAAAATATGTGATCGAGGTTGTAGATAAATAGAATAGTTCTGATGGATGCATTCATCTTTCGTTATCACTATCAGTGATTTTCTGTCTGCAAAACTAACCTCAGATTTCCCTCCTTCTAACGTTAACCTAAAGTTTGGATTTTGAGTTGCACACATTAAATTCTCAAATATTCCAAGTTATTGAAGATACTAGAACTTGCTCTCACCTTTGTCTATATTGCAAATGCAAATGTTAATGATTCCATGCCCAACATACTGTGTTCATGATTGGAATAATTTCTTTAAATCTTCATCTTCAACCACGTGCTTGTTTCGCTAGAACTTTGCATCACATTTATGTTATTTATAAGAATCTTTTGTATGCTATTCCCTTTTGTCTTATAATAGTTTGATAAGAAGAGTGTTTGCTATCACACTTTCCTAATCTCACATGTTCTATGATAGATTTATGTTTATACCTCGTTAAGATTCATCTAGATGTAACATAGAGAAAAAATGGCAATCTTTACTTTTAAGGTAGACTTTTTATGTGGTTGACACAATTTTTTTAGAAGCATCTAGTTTTGCCCTGCTGGTGAGATTGTATGCCATAAATCATTTTATATGTGCCTTGAAAACCTTGAGTTACATTACATAACCAGAAACCAAAAGATAGATAGAAATGTCATTAAGTTGGTGCAAATATCAAATTTTGTTATGATATTTGATAAGATGAGGTTATTATTTTCTGTGGCAACTGATAATGTGCTCCTATATTTACCACTTGTATGTGTGAAGCTACGTTGTGTAAGTGAGTCCAATACAAATACAAATTGTTCTGATCATACTGGTTTTGTGCCCTTGATCTATGCACAAGAAATTCACATTTGTCAAATTATTGCAATATGCACTTATTGACTTTTTCCTACCTTATTGATAAAACCTTGGCTTCAATGTTTAAAGTACAGCTGCAATTGATCATATTCTGAAAGCCTTGCGCTGCTAAGGACTTTTCATGTGGATTGCCAGCTCCATCCAGCAGTTCAACTGGTGGCACCGAAGTTCTTACCGGATTCATTGAAGTTCCTGAAATTACTCTTTTCCCAGAACGAGACTATGAGAAACCATTATTCGCAGAAATCATTCTCAACCGATTAAAGTTTGTTATAGTGAGTTTAATTTTCGTCATTTTTTAAGATTTTTCGTATACCAGTATATTCATCAATTTTAGGGATGATATGGGGGTTTTTCGGAACATATGGCGACTCCAATATTTTCATGGGACTCGCCTTGTTACAATTCCTAATCAATTGTCTTGAAATTTTTGGTACTTAATTGTATTTTTCAATCTTTTGTAGATGTTTATGCACACTTTCTTATCGCCCATTGAATCATTTTTTTTGTTTATATTTAATCGCAAGTAAACTATTTTTTCATATTAATAGTTGCATGGTTCAGTGTAAATAAATTACACTTTTCAGTATAACAAGTTGCACGATTCTAAAATACACTATAAGTGCACAATGCACCTGAATGTATAGAAGACTTAGGCCCCGATTGGTAGCCACTGAAGGAATTGCTATAATATTAATGTCAAGACTATTTTAATGAGGAGAAATCCTATAAAGTTGATTGGTATGAAGTATTAAAAAGGATGTTCTAAAAATTATAAGTTGATTGGTAGGGAGTAGTAAAAGTGAATAAAATATTAAAAAAATAATTGAAATATTAACAAATTACTAATTTATCCTCAGCAAACATTTGAACCTTCCTCAACGAACTGCAGAGAATCGGCGAAGTGAGATTGAGATCGTGCAAGCAGAATTGCGCCCATAGGGATTCATCAGATGCCCAAACCCTAAAGCTTTTACTGAGGCAAGTGACGGAGGCGGCTTCGAGAGGGTTCAATTTGGAGAGGATGACGTGCATCGCCAGCCCACCCACGCACTCCAAACTCAATGGTGGAGGGAACTGAAATTTTACAACTCTAGAACAGTAGTTATTTGTGTTTAGAGTGATGAATGGGTGTGAAGAAGGAGAAGGTACGGTGATGAATGGGCGTGATTTTTTCTGGATGAGATAGGTTGAGCGATTGGGAAGGATTGGAGAAATTGAAATGGCAGCGGTGAAGAAAGGTGTGAAGATGGAGGTCGTCGGAAGAGGGCAGCGGTGAAGAAAGGTGTGAAGATGGAGGTGAATGGTGAAAACCATTTGGTGGTGAATGAGGGTAAATTTGTAATAAATACTACTGTTCAAGTCTCTTTAATTTAATACCATGTGAGAGGTGATATTATTTTCATAAAGAGGAACAATGATTGGGCATACAACTTATAGCGGGTCGGCCGATACCAGTCGGGTCACCGATTTCTTATAGTGTCTACCAATCAGTGGACTAAATTAGTGACCCAGCCCTTTTAGGCCCTATAAGGGCCTATCAATCGGGGCCTTAGCCAATAAATTTACATCTAAATATAAGTTAAGTCTTGTATGCATTTAATAGGAATCGCGATAAGTGTGTTTTTAACTGATGAATTTTGTTTCAGATGAAATATGCAAAATATTTACACTGAACCATGCAATTAGTACTATGGGATAATAATTGCACGATTTTGTGTAAATAAATTGCATATTTCGGTGCAACAAATTAGATGGTTAAAAAATACACTATGAAGTGTGCACATGAAACCAACTCATAAATATATTCTTATAGATAACTCATTCAATCTTTACTGTGACATGATTGATCGGAGGTAAGTTTTAATTAGCTTCAACCCTGATTAAAAATAAAGAATTAAACAAACAATTCATATCTAATTCATCAACAAAAACTTAAAAAAAAAATTAAAATCATACATAAAATAATAAGCAATTGTTAGGATTTCAAATTCTTAATCCATAATCAATCTTCAATCTTCAATCAACATAAAACATGCTCGAATTTATTATATCAACTAATTAGAAATATAATAACAATAAACTCAAAATTACTTGTTCGATGGTGAACATTTGATCTTAGGCATTTGAACTCGAGACTTAAATTAATGAAGAAATCAAATTAAAAAAATCCTCATTGAAAAATAAAAAGCATAATATTTTACTCAAACACTCTCTCAATAATTTTTTCTCATTCTTTTCTTTTTATTCCTAAATTTTTTCCCAGCGTCTTCCATGTTCTCTTATATTTCTTTTTTGTTATTATTTAAATTAGAATCTTGATTCTCTTATAGAATTTAGTCATTTTCAATTATGCCCATTTCAATATTTATTTGATTAAGATATCTTTTCATATTAAGTGTTGATATTTATTACCAATAAACTTAAAAAAGTACAATCTTATATCTTAATCTTAATCTTAATACTATATATTGGTAAAACTGATTCAACTTATTTGGCGAAACCGCGTCAGTTTGCGCAAAGCCCAATTCAACCAAATTATTTCGTTTTAAAATCGTGCACTCTCATTAAAAGTTATTTAAATAAATTTTTAATCTATCTAATTAAATTAATTATTATAAAGATATACGTTTCTTTTGGACACAAATTATAAAGATATTTATATATATATTCACGCCCCAATCTATCAAATTGAATAATTTTAAATTCTCTTACAAATAGATTTAGATATACTTAAAATTATAAAGATACTTTTATTTATTTATATATATATATATACAATTTTGATATGCAGACCACGAGTGGTCACCTTATGGAGCCCAATTGATGATTTGGCTTTCCACCTCACCTTATTATCTAATTAAATAATCTAAATTAATTTTGAAAAAAAACCTACACCCTAAAATCTAAATCATGAACCCTAAACCATGACCCATTCGGGCCGGGTGAACGATGAACCACTCGGGCAGAGTGAACCATGAACCATCCGTAATTTAATTTACTTAATTAAATAATTTAAATTAATTTTTGGAAAAAATATCTCTTTGCACTAATTAAATAATTTAAATTAAATTACGGATCCAAAACCCGACCCGAGTGATTCATGGTTCACTCTGCCCGAGTGGTTCATGGTTCACCCGACCCAAATGGGTCATGGTTAAGGGTTCATGATTTAGGTTTTAATTTAGGGTGTAGGCTAGTGTTTTTTTTAAAATTAATTTAAATTATTTAATTAGATAATAAGCTGAGGTGGAATGCCAAATCATCAATTGAGCTCCATAAAGTGACCACTCGTGGTCTCCATATCAAAACTATATATATATATATATATATATATATATTCACGCACCAATTCTTCTCCTTTGTTCTCGATAATCTTTATTTTTTCTTTGTTGTTCTCAATTTCGTTGCTTTGTTGTTCTTAATTTCGCAGGTTCAATTTCTTTAGATATTTAGTGATCTTTTGCATGTTTACAAGTTTTACAGATAAATGTTTTTGCAGGTTCAAAGGTTCTCAATTCTTTTTTAATACAGATGAGGTATGTATTTAGTGATGATTTATGTTAAGGTTAAAGAAGACAATATTCTAGATGATTAGTGTAGAGCAATTAATTCCCTGTAATTAGTACTTACCATATATACTTGCACATATTGTAATTATTTATAGAGAGCAATAATATGAGATCCCTCAATTGAGGTAATTACAATTACTTACATGGTATCAAGTCTAACACGGTCCCATCAACCCTAATCCTCCTTTTGCATCTCCGTTTTCTCCCATCTCCTTCTCTGTTTGGAATTCGCCGATCACCGATCATGGCATCTTCTTCCTCCTCACCATCCAGGCTATGTCACACATGGTGACAGTAAAACTTGACTCCTTTAATTACCTACTCTGGCATAGTCTCATTCACCCTTTGTTCTTCACCCAAATTTTTTGCCGTACGTCGACGAATCTTCTCCCCCTCCGGCCAAAACTATCGTCGACGCCGCAGGTTTTTCAATACCAAATCCGGCGTATGTCAAGTGGTTCGCTGACGATCAGATCGTTAAGGTATTTCTTACTTCCACTCTCAGCCCCGAAGCCTTAGCCACGGTTTTGGGCTGTTCGTCGTCTCGAGATGTATGGGACACACTAGCGGTTGTGTTCAACTGTCCTTCGAAGCCCCGTGAGTTCAAGATAAAAGATGAACTACAGCTTATGTCGAAAGGCTCTCTTTCGGTCGCAGAGTTCGGTGCTAAATTCAAAAGTCTGTGTGATCAACTTTCGGTCATGAATCGTCCTGTTGACGATACTGACAAATCTCATTGGTTTCTCCGAGGCCTTGGGCCTGATTTCATCGGTTTCTCGTCCACTCAGATTAACAAAGATCTGCTACCATCGTTTGTCACTCTCCTTTCCTTAGCTGAGTCTCACGAGATTTTCACAAAGGCGGTGCATGGGAATTCTTCTATTGTTGGTAATGCAGCCTTCACCGCTAATTCAGGGCGGTCAGGTCAGTCTCGTGGCGGCGGCCACCAGGGTCGTGGTGGTTTGTCTGGTCGCAGTGGTGGTCGATCATCCGGGTACTCTAGCAAGGGTGGTCGTGGCGGTCGGGGAAATTATGGAGGAGGCCGTGGCCGTGGACGCTCCAATCCAACATGTCAAATTTGTCGAGTGCAAGGACGCTATGCCACATACTGCCCGGAGCGTTATGGGAGTTCAGCGTCGCAAGAGGCCAATCTAGCAAACGCTTTTAATACCGGATGCTCCCTTCGCCCATCGGCGCCTTCTGATTGGTATGTTGATACCGGGGCAACATCACACATGACGAACTCGACCTCTAATTTGGACTCCTCGTCTACGTACAATGGCTATGACAAGGTTGTTGTGGGTAATGGTGCTAAACTCTCTATTTCTCATACTGGTTCATGCTCTTTATCTCATAATTTGTCTTTATTGGATGTTCTGGTTGTGCCTCATCTTACAAAGAACTTGTTATCCATCAACAAACTCACCAATGATTATCCTGTTAATGTTCTTTTCATTGCCAATTCTTTTGAAATTCAGAACCGGATAACAAGGACCCCTATGGCAAAGGGTCGACGTGAACAGGGGCAATATATACTAGAGCAAGGTCAAGCTGCTTTAATTGTTGCATTAAAAGGTGCAAAGGTTCGGGGCTCCTTTGAACTTTGGCATAAACGCCTTGGACATGCTGCTTTTGACACTATAGCTTTATTAAATAAATTAGGCCTTGTCTCTGTTACTTCTTTATTACCTAAACCGGTCATTTGTGCCTCTTGCCAGTTGGCCAAGATTAAACACTTATCATTTACTCTTAATCATAAGCGCGCTACTGCTGTTTTGGATTTAATTCATTGTGACTTGTGGGGTCCTGCTCCTATTTTGTCTGCTTCTTGTTATGCTTATTATGATGTGTTCATCGATGATTATTCCCGTTTTAGTTGGTTCTATCCGTTGAAGCTTAAATCATATTTTTATGCTGTGTTTGAGAATTTTCAAAATCTTGTTGAGAATCAATTTTCTCGAAAGATCAAAGTTTTTCAGTCTGATGGGGGCACTGAATTTACGAACAATAAACTGAAGGCTCTTTTTCTTAAATCTGGAATACATCATTCTATGTCTTGTCCATACACTCCAACACAAAATGGCAGGGCTGAACGTAAACACAGACACATAACTGAAACTGGATTGGCTATGTTGTTTCATGCATCTCTACAGGCTAAATATTGGGTTGAGGCATTTAGTTCTGCTGTATATATCATCAATCGCATTCCCTCCTCAATTCTGGGAAATCAATCTCCCTTTGAACTTTTATTCTCCACTTTACCTGCTTATGAGAATTTTCATGTTTTCGGTTGTCGCGTTTATCCATGTCTTCGTGATTATGCTGCTAATAAATTTTCTCCGAGGAGTGTGCCGTGTGTATTTCTTGGTTACAGTTTGCAACATAAAGGCTTTCGCTGCATAGATCCTACGTCTTCTCGAGTTTATATCACTCGTCATGCTCAGTTCGATGATGATTGTCTTCCATATTTGAATACAGCTGGTTCTCGTGCAACTCATGAGCTTGAGTACTCATCATTCTTGGAACAAATTCCTTCTACCCCCGCATCTTCAGCTTTGGCTCCTACAAAACTATCAACTTCACCTCATGTCCCGGTTCCATGCACTACTTGTGCCCTTGAAGAGGCTGCTCCCACTTTTGCCTCTGTTCCACAAGTTCATGTTGATCCCGACGTTCATGCTGAACCTCCAGCTCCATTTGTCCAACCGCCTATGCAAGCTCCGACTCCACTTGCTCGTACTCATTCTATGCGTACCCGTGCTCAAGATGGCATCTTCAAACTCAAACATCCTTGAATATGGCCCACGTTGCTCACAGTGCTCTACTTTCTTCTTTACATGCTGCTTCCGAACCTCGTGGTTTCAAAACCGCTGCAAAATCGCCTCATTGGGTTGCAGCTATGGATGTAGAGTTAAAAACCCTTACTTCTAATCGAACTTGGACTCTCGTTCGCGTCCTCCAAATACCAACATTGTTGGCTCTAAATGGGTTTTTCGCACGAAATACCTAGCTGATGGTTCTGTGGATCGTTATAAAGCTCGTCTAGTGGTCGGGGGTTTACTCAAATTCCTGGGTTCGACTTCACCCACACCTTCAGTCCGGTGGTCAAAGCCTCCACAGTTCCTATTGTTCTTGCCCTTGCTGTCATGAACAATTGGCCTCTTCGTCAACTGGATGTGAACAATGCTTTTCTGCATGGTCTTCTTGACAAACCAGTTTATATGGAGCAGCCTCCTGGCTTCACGCATCCTCAGTTTCCATCTCACGTTTGTCTTCTCAAGAAAGCCATTTATGGTCTTAAGCAGGCACCTCGAGCATGGTTCCATTATTTTAGCTCCTTCTTATTACAGCTCAGTTTCACTTGACACTTCCTTATTTGTCTTCCATAAGGGTTCTTCTACTATTTTCTTGTTGTTATATGTGGATGACATCATTGTCACTGGTAACACCTCCTCTTTGGTTGACAATCTTGTTTCTCGGATTCGCCGAGAATTTGTTTCTCGGATTCACCAAGAATTTGCAATTAAAGACTTAGACCATCTAAATTACTTTTTGGGTTTGGAAGTCCATTACACTGATCATGGCTTATTTCTCAGTCACTCGAAGTACGCTCACGACATTCTACTTCGGGATGATCTTCTACATGCCAAACCAGTATCCACTCCTCTTGCTCCGAGCGAGGTTCTTAGGGTTTCTGGCACACCTTCTTCGGACCCGACTTTGTATCGATCTCTGGTAGGTGCTCTTCAATACTTGACGATCACCTGTCCTGATCTCTCGTATGCTGTCAACACTGTGAGTCAATTTCAGTCATCCCCTACAATTGAACACTTTCAAGCTGTTAAACGAATTCTTCGGTATGTCAAGCACACACTCGATCACGACCTTACTTTTGACAAAGGTAAGGCTGATCTCCTGGGCTATTCGGATGCTGATTGGGCTCGCTGTTTGGATACGCGTCGTTCAACGTATGGCTACTCTATCTTTGTTGGTCCTAATCTGGTTTCTTGGAGTGCGAAGAAACAACCCACAGTTGCCCGTTCCAGTTGCAAGTCTGAATATCGTGCGATGGCAAATGCCGCTGCTGAGGTTATCTGGGTCACAAATCTTCTTCGTGACCTTCATGCTTTGCCTTCCTCGCCGCCTGTCTTGCTTTGTGACAATAAAAGTGCAATTTTTCTAAGCCAGAATCATGTTGCTCATAAACGGGCGAAACACATCGACATCGACTATCATTTCGTTCGTGAACTTGTGTCCAGTGGAAAGCTCTCTACTCGTTTCATTCCTTCTTCTCTTCAGTTGGCGGACATTTTCACTAAGAGTGTTCCTCGTCCCTCTTTGAATTTTTTCGTTCCAAGCTCTATGTTGGTCCCCATCCGCATCGCTTGAGGGGGAGTGTTAAGGTTAAAGAAGAGAATATTCTAGATGATTAGTGTAGAGCAATTAATTCCCTGTAATTAGTACTTACCATATATACTTGCACATATTGTAATTATTTATAGAGAGCAATAATATGAGATCCCTCAATTGAGGTAATTACAATTATTACAATTTACTTGATCTATCGTCTATTGTTTTATTGCAGATTAATTTTTTTTCCTTTCTTGCTTTTGTTAATTTTTTGCACATTAATTTTTTTTTTTTTTTTGCTTTTGTCACCTTCTTATTTAATCTTTTTTGCAGGTTTATTTATTTTTTATTTTTACAGATGAGTTAGGTATTTAATGATCTTTTCTCGATCCATCACCTTCTCACCTTCTAATTGTTTTATTGTAGTTTTTTTTTTTTTTGCTTTTATTATTTAGTTCAGGTTTCATCTTTTATTTTCTTTTTACACATGAATGGTGATGCTGGAATATCCTTATTTCTAGAGGAGGACAATATATTTTTGTGGAAAGGAACAATTGGTGGGAGCAAATATATAATTTACTTTGCAAAATTTGTAAGTAAAGGAGAGTTTGTAAAATTGGCTAAAGAATATGTCAATTTGGTTGGAAAGATTGTTTGCTTCATATATTGACAATTTAATTTAGTTTAGAGTTATTCCTAAAGATTTATTTTGATTTTGATTTTTATTTACTATTTTTAATCATCCATTATCATTGTTTGTTCGGGATACAACTATTGCTTAATTAGTATTGTCTAATCTCACTATCTCGGTGCTTAATCGTCTGTCCCAACAGATTTTAGTATAGTTATTTGTTAATACTACAATTGCACATTACAAGTCAAACTTTTTCAAACCAGACCATATTGATAAATATATAAACATATATTAGGAAAAATATTATAAAATCAACAATGTATAAATTCTTATAATTTGAGTTTGAATTAGTTGTTTGTGGAGTTTTTTCTAATTTGTTCGTAGCAATAAATATTCACGTTTGTATATATTGCAGGGAATATTGAGGTAAGTAACTTGAGTTATGAATTCGTTATGAATGTTTATAGCAATTGTGTAATTATTTTGTATATCGCATGGAGTTTTATATATTGCACTGAGTATTGAGGTAAGTAATTTGAGTGTTGAATTAATTATGAATGATTTTCTTCTAATTTGTTCATAGCAATTAATATTCACATTTTGTATATATTGCAGGGAGTATTGAGATAAGTAATTTGAATTATGAATTCATTTTTAATTTTATGAAATTCTTAATCTGGTTTTGTATTGCATATTTAATCTGATTTTATTATTTTATATGACTGAGAGTATTGAGGTAAGTAATTTGAATTATGAATTGGTTATGAATGTTTATTGCAATTGTATAATTATTTTGTATATTGCATGAAGTTTTTTTATATTGCATCGAGTATTGAGGTAAGTAATTTGAGTGTTGAATTAGTTATGTGGGGGTTTTCTTCTCATATGTTCTATTTAATTTGGTTTTATTATTTTATATTGCAGGGTGTACTGGGGTAAGTAATTTGAGTTATAAATTGGTTATAAATATTTATTGCAATTGTGTAATTATTATGTATATTTTAGGGAGTTCTTTTATATTGCACGGAGTACTAAGGTAAATAATTTGAGTGTTGAATTAGTTGGGAATTAGTTGTGGATATTAATATTCACGTTTTGAATATATTGCAAGGAGTATTGAGATAAGTAATTTGAGATATGAATTCGTTTGCAAGAGTTTTTTTTATATTGCACGAAGTATTGAGATAAGTAATTCGAGTGTTGAATTAGTTGTGGAGGAGTTTCTTCTAATCTGTTCAAAGCGATAAATATTCACATTTTGTATATATTGCAGGGAGTGTTGAGGTAAGTAATTGAGTTATGAATTCATTATAAATGTTCCTTCGTAGATTGTTATGAGTGAACGTGGAAGACACTTGCAGGCAACTGCAAACCTCTCGTCATTTTGATGACTATATTAGAGTTTTGCCTTTATTTGCTACATTTTTCTCATCAAATTTATTGATATAGCAATCATATCAGCTACAAATATTTATTGTGTTATTTATCTGGTCACGATATTTTATTTATTTAATGGAAATTTTGTTTTCTCCTATAACTTTATCGCTTTTGATATTGGTCCTATTAATTTTTTTTTTATTTTGATTTTCATCCTGTAACGTACATACTTTTTGTCCAAATTGTCAAGCAAAATATCATAATATTCTCAAGTTGCTGAAAATCACATATTTCTCTACATGTTAAGAGAAAATAAAGATAACTTTGTCACTTTTTTATTTTGATCTTATATTTATAATTTTGATTTTTGTCCTATAACTTACACACTTTCGAAAAAAAATTTCTATAGATTTTTAAATCTTGATTTTCGTTCTACAACTTACATAAATTAAACCAAAAAGTGTGAAAATAAAGATAACTTTATATTGATACTTCTTATAGAATGGAATGACTTCAATATATTTATTTATATACATTCTTGCAAATATATATATATATATATTCATTAAAGTTCAATATGTCATATTAACTTATATTTTGCCTATCATAATATTTTTTTTTTATAATATTGAAATAATTTTACAATTTAATCAATAAATCATAAGTTAAAAATCTCAAGTACATCATTTTTGCATGATGATATGATTTTTATGTTTTTACATCCGGGCACATAAACTAAGAAAACTTGATTTATTGGTATTATTTAAATAAATTATAATGATATTGTGAGTGTATAAATTTTGAGTGTTGTGTCATTTTAGGAAATGCACACGTTTTTGCGGGACGGACCAAAAAGGGAAAATTGTGCACGTTATTGTGGACGGAGGGAGTATAACAATTAGATTTTTCAAAGATAAAATTATATATCAAATCTTACGTAGATATGATAAATTATAACTCTTTAAAATTGTTCAAAAAAGCATAATTTCAGATTTCGTAAAATATACAAACAATTAGATTTTATTTTTAAATATTTTATATAATAAATATTTGTCTAAAAAAATATGAATCAAATCTTGCGTAGATATAATTAGCTATAACTCTTTATAATCCTTCAAAAAATGATATTTTTCAAAAAACTTGAATTATAAATATTTGTCATTCACAATAGAAAAAAAATAATTAGCATTTTCGAGTTGCGAAATCTTTCACAAAAATGAAAACATTAAAATTTCTTTATAACATCAAAATTATTTCAACCCTGCGTAACACGCGGGTATACGAACTAGTGCTATATATTGGTAAACCTGATTCAGCCTATGTGGCAAAACCATGTCAGTCTGCGCAAAGCCCAATTCAACTAGATTAACTAGTTTCGAAATCGTGCACTCTCATTAAAAGTTATTTAATGTTGAATCTGTCTAAATAAATTAATTACAAAGATATACTTAAAATTATAAAATCAATTATACAAATTCAAATTTTGGTATATAAGAAAGTAAATAATGTGAAAGTTAACGCACCAATCTTATTATTATATATACACACTACGTACTCACTAGAGTATATCTTTGTATATTTGATTTATTATATTATATGTACCTAGAGGAAAATATAAAGATATTTATTTTGATTTAGATCTTAATACAAAAACAGATTTTCTTAAGAAATCAAATCCATATACACGTATATCTGATTCACGCCCCAATCTACTCTTATATATATTCACGCCCCAATTATAATTCCGCATCTCATAATCACTTCACATTCTGCATTGTACTCGTATATTCCGCAGCATTACACTTTTTTTTACTTTGGTAATTCTAATTTATTTTATTGCAGTTTTTTTATTTCTATTATTTGGTGTCCTAGAAATTATTACTGTTTTTACATAATAATTTTTGTTTTTATTGTACACTTTGATGTAATATTATCCTTTTATATAATTTTATAATTTTTTTAATTTAGTTTTGTGTTGTATATTTAATTTAATTTTATTTTTTTGTACTGCAGTGAATATTGATGTAAATAATTTGAGTTATGAATTGGTTATGTTTATTGCAATTGCGTAATTATTTTGTATATATATTGCAGGAAGTTTTTTATATTGCACGAAGTATTGAGGTAAGTAATTTAAGTGTAAATTAGTTGTGGAGGAGTTTCTTATAATTTGTTCATAACGATTAATATTCACGTTTTGTATATATTGTAGGGAATATTGAGGTAAACAATTTGAGTTATGAATTCGTTATGAATATTTATTGCAATTGTGTAGTCATTTTGTATATTGTAGGGAGTTTTATTATATTGCACGAAGTGTTGAGATTAATTTGAATGTTGAATTAGTTGTGGATGAGTTTCTTCTAATTTGTTCATAGCAATTAATATTCATGTTTTGTTTATATATTGCAAAGAGTATTGAGGTAAGTAATTTGAGTTATGAATTCGTTTTTAATTTTATGAATTTTTTAATCTGATTTTGTGTTGTACATTTAATTTAATTTTATTATTTTATATTGCAAGGAGTATTGATGTAAGTAATTTTGTGTTATGAATTGATCATGAATGTTTATTGCAATTGTGAAATTATTTTGTATATTACAAGGAGTTATTTTATATTGCACAGAGTATTGAGGGTAAGTAATTTGATATAGTTGTGGAGGAGTTTCTTCTAATATGTTCTATTTAATTTAATTTTATTATTTTATATTGCAGTGAGTATTGAGGTAAGTAATTTGAGTTATTTGAGTTATGAATTGATTATGAATGTTTATTGCAACTGTCTAATTATTTTATATATTGCAAGAAGTTTTTTTATATTGCACGGAGTATTGAGATAAGTATAATGTGAGTGTTGAATTAATTGTGGAGGAGTTTCTTCTAATCTGTTCATAGCGGTTAATATTCACGTTTTGTATATATTGCAGGGAATATTGAGGTAAGTAATTTGAGTTATGATTTTGTTATGAATGTTTATTGCAATTGTGTAATTATTTTGTATATTGTAGGGATTTTTTTTTATCTGCACGAAGTATTGATATAAGTAATTTGAGTGTTGAATTAGTTGTGGATGAGTTTCATCAAATATTTTCATAGCTACTAATATTCACGTTTTGTATATATTGCAAGGAGTATGGAGGTAAGTAATTTGAATTTTGAATTCATTTGCAGGAATTTTTTTTTATATTGCACGAAGTATTAGGTAAATAATATAAGTATTGAATTAGTTTTGAAGGGGTTTCTTCTAATCTCTTCATAGCAATTAATATTCACGTTTTGTATATTTTGTAGAGAGTAATGAGGTAAGTAATTTGAGTTATGAATTCATTATGAATGTTCATTCTAGATTGCTCTGAGCGAACTTGGCAGACACTTGCCTTCAGATAGATAATTTTTGTATTGGTGATAGCGTAGAAAGTCTTGCAGGCAAGTGCAAACCTCTCGCCACTTTGATGACTGTATTAGAATTTTGCCTTTATTTGTTGCATTTTTCTCATCAAACTCATTTATATAACAATCATATCAGCTACAAATCTTTGTTCTATTGTTTATCAGGTCACTATATTATATTTATTTAAGGGAAGATGTATTTTTCGCCCCATAACTTTGTCACTTTTGATATAGGTTCTATTGATTTTTTTATTTTGATTTTCGTCCTGTAACTTACATATTTTTGTTCAAATCGTCAAGCGAAATATCATAATATTCCCAAGTTCCTGAAAATCAAATCTTCCTACACATGTTAAGCGAAAATAAAGATAACTTTGTCACTCTTTTATTTTGATCCTATATTTATAATATTGATTTTTGTCTTGTAACTTACACACTTTCGAATTTTTTTCTATGGACTTTCCAATCTTGATTTTCGTTCTACCACTTACATATATTAAACCAAAAAGTGTGAAAATAAAGATAACTTTATCTTCATACTTCCTATTTATATAAATTTATATGTGTGTGTATTCATTTACGTAAAGTCAAATATGTCATATTAACTTATTTTTTACCTATCATAATATGTTTTGCTTATAATATTGAAATAATTTTACAATCTCCCCTATAATCAGTAAATCATAAATTAAAAATCTCAAGTACATTATTTTTGCATGAGGCTATGGTTTTTATGTTTATATATCAATTAATTAGTATAACGATTAAAATTTTCAAAGATAAAATTATATATCAAATCCTGCGTAGATATGATTAGTTATAACTCTTTAAAATTTTTCAAAAATTAGATTTTTCTAGAGATTTTGTAAAATATACAAATAATTAGATTTTATTTTCAAAGATTTTGTATAATAAATATTTGAAAAAATAAATATGTAGATATGATTGTGTAGATATGATTAGCTATAACTCTGTATAATCCTTCAAACAACTAGATTTTTCAAAAAAAATTAAATAATAAATATGTGTCATTCAAAATAAAATAATTTGTCTTTTCGAATTGCAAAATCAATCATAATAGATAAATTAAAATATTAAAAAACATTATAACATCAAAATTATTTTAACCCCACGTAATACGCGGGTATACGAACTAGTATATATATATATATATCAAAAAAATGGGCCCCTAAAATTTTGATATATTTCTGAGCCTGAATTGTTCGATTCGTTGGTCTTATTAAAGGACCGGCCCTGCTATTAAGTTGAGTTAATTTCACAAAGGTCACAGTTATTGACACCGACTGTTTTAGTAAGTATATCCCCTATGCTATTTTTTAAAAAAGTCCGTCAAATGAAAAGTCAATAATACCCTTTTTCTCGATATCCTTATATCACATTAACTAGTATGTAGTCCCTCATATTATGCGGGATTTTAAAAATATTTAATTTTAGATTAATTAACTTACATTTTATTAAATTAAGACACATAGAATAATGCCTAAATTAAATTTTGAGCATTTTAAGAAAATATTAAATTTGAAAAATTTTAAAATAAAAAATGCAAAAAGATATAATAGAATTTGATATAGAATTCCATCTTAGAATGGCATTTTTCGAGAAATGTCTGTTGTAACAGGAAATAACCCGACTTGTTGGAGGTCGGGGATTGCCCGTCATACGGTATCATGTGACTTTGTTCAGCCGAGCAGGATCTAGGATGACTTCAAAGAGTAGTAGGTCGCTGGCGACTTGAGGATTGCATGGTCGGGAGCAACCTGGGGAAGGATGAAGGCCGCGAGGCCACTTGAGAATTTGCGTCGGTCGGGATCAACTTGACCCCGAGGTCGGGTGAAAGATAAATATGGCATAGATACGGGTAGTTAATGAGGCGGATTTCACGGACTATAATCAGGGTAAGTGTATCTGGATCGCGACTTGCGGGACAAGCAGGAAACCCCAGTTGGAAGTGAAACCCCAGCCGCCCGTGAGAGGAGGCCCATGAAGATTGTAGCCCTAATTCTGTGTCTATAAATATAACTTGTATTGTACGATGTAAATGATCGAACTTTTAGAATCCTAGGCAGAAAATATTTAGTAAAATACTCCTGGCTTGGTCGCCCCCAGACGTAGTCTTATTTAACAGGAGAACTGGGTAATCAAATGTTGTGTTGATTATTGCTTTGGTGTTTTGGTTGTGTTGATCGCATTGATTGTTTGTTGGCCGGTGAAATCAAACTGGGTGCAACAATTGACGCAGTCTGTGGGAAAAATTCCTGAGAAATATATATGTTCGAGGGAAAACCCATCTCTTCTCTGATCAACAGCGATGACAAACAACCAAGGCAATCTTACCGGACATGAGTTGGGACCCTGCGTCGAGGACGAGGCCTCAGGAGCTCACAAACAAGACTTTCGCCCGGCCGCCTCACGATCACCCCGACTAGTGGAACTTGGTTCAGACCCCAGAGGATGCGAAGGCCGTGATGGCCTTCCTCAACAAGAAATGTTCCTTTGATGGCGAAGACGAGCACCCTCCAGCCAAGAGGGTCGCCCAGGAGGTCGGACCCTAAAAAAATAATAGCGCATTGGCCCGGAAGGGACATTTGGCTGGCCAACTGGCCTATGACCCTGCTAAACACGCCTTAGTTCGCAACCGTCGGCTCCTTGAGAGGCCGGCAGGGTCGAACAGCGTGTTTAATAGACTTGGCGACCTAGGGGTTCAGAAAGCCCCAAGGGTCGCTGAAGATGAGGCACAATCTGAGCCTCGATGAGTTGATCAGGTGGATCACGACCTCGCACTTGCACTGAACCTCCACCACAATGATTTGCCGAGGGGATCGATCGTACATCACGGCGACCCTCCGACGATGAAGGCAACAATGGACCATCGCAACGTTCAACTTGCAGCACTGACCCGGACAGTCCAGTAGCTGATGGAATGGAGCGCATGGAGAATTGAAATGGGCTGGGGGGGACATATCCTTTTCTCACCGTCCCGGATTCTCCGCTCGGAACTCTGGTCACTCTGGCACCTACCCAGAGGAAGATTAACACAGCGACCTTAGATCGCTATAGTGGGAACATGGATCCAAGGGTCCATGTGGCTAAGTATAACTCGTACATGGCCTCTATGGGTGCAACTGATGCGACGAAATGTCGGTATTTTTCTCTGACCTTGAGCGACCAAGCTCATCAATGGTTTACCTCCCTGCCACCCCTGTCGGTGGACACTTTTGAGCAGCTCTCTTGCCTGTTCTTGATGCACTTTACTGCCCTGGCACCTCGACCTGCGACCAGGCAACGTCTGATTAACACCCAGCAGGATGATACGGAGTCTGATCGGTTCTATATTGAGAGGATCGACAAACTGATCTTGGAAGGAGATCCCATTGGGGATGAGGCAAAACTGCTAGGGGCTGTCTCCGGCCTCAAGAAGGGGACCAAACTCTGGCGGCGCATGACGACCGACTATCCAACTAGTTACGCTGACTTCAGGAGGTGAGCTAGCGATCTGATTCATACTGCGAAGTTGTTGGAATCTCGACTCTCTGATACTAAAGAGGTCGCAGAGCCCAAGAAAAGTTCCAAAAAGGCCAGCTCACAGTACAAGCCGCCTGGAAGTTTCAAACCTTTTGAGGAGAACATCCCCGTGAAACTGATGGATGCACTGGGCATGACGCCCGGACACATCTATACCCAGATCCGAGAGCGGGAATTACTCCTCCCGCCTCGCCCTGTCAAGGATAAGGGCAAGCTGAACCCCAACATGTATTACCACTTTCACGAGCAGGTCAACCACTATACCAGTAAGTGTAAAGATCTACTGCCCCAGCTCTGGAGATTGTATGAAGATGGCCTGCTTGATGAATTTGTCAAGCGACCTCAAAAGAATCACGACCAGGCTCAGAGAGGTCGCCAACAAGGGGAACCCGCCCCCAGGAATGTCAACCCGGGCTTGGGGCAGGGGGAGCGACCTATTCCTCCCATGCCTGATCATGTGGGAGGTCGCGTCATACACATCCTCTCCCCCCTCGGGACAGTCGGGGGATCCACCTTGACCTCCTCCTCTAGGCGAAAGATGAAGGCCGAGATAAGGGAGTTAGAGACTACCCAGAAGATGGTGTTACCAATTCTCACAATCAGGGAAGAATCCAACACGATCGAGTTTGGAGAGAAGGACAAGACAGGGATAGTCTATCCCAACGTTGATCCCCTGGTGATCAGAGCGAACATCATGGGGACTACGATGTGTCGAATACTAGTGGACGGGGGTGCTTTCTGCAACATCCTCTTCAAGAAAACCCTGGACCAACTCGGCGACTATGATGCTTACATCACCCCATTCGACCACATCATGAAAGGCTTCGGCGACGCAACTGTGAAGCCATCAGGAACGATTCGGCTGGCCGTTGAGTTGGTCTCCACACTGAACAATGACGTTTGGGCGACTAGTCTGTTAGATTTTCTAGTTGTCGACCTTCCCAGCTCCTATAATGGTTTCCTGGGAAGGCCTTTTGAGTATGAGTTCGAGGCTGCGTCCTCTACTTTCTACTTTTGTGTAAAATTCCCCACCAAGAGTGGACTGGTCGGCACCATTAAGGGCGACCAGGTCGATGCAAGGGGCTGTTTAATTTACTCTTCGTCTCTTTTCAATTCCGCACCAACACCCATCAAATAAACATTTGTAATAGATAGCAATAAACAAGACGAGGAACCGGGTGGCTTAGCCCACCTGGCCACTGGGCTCCTCATTTAAGTGGGAGACCTATGTTCGATTCCCTCTGGGAACGAATTGGAGTTATGGGAGTTATAAGGTGGATTGGCGATTTCATGGAGTATTTGGGTGCTTGGTGTACTAACTACTAACAACTAACATCTAACTTTGCCCGATCAAAAAAAAAAAAACAAGATGAGGAATCAAATAAGAAAAGAACGAGCAGAAAAAGAACTTATCGACCTCGATCCAAGAATAGGACATGAGCCTGAAGAATTCCTAATCGAGGCCGAAATCGATGACCCCCGACAAGATGGCCCAAGGGCCATCTTGGGGGAAGAACTCGAGAAAGTCAAGGTAGATTCTACTCGCCCCGATCTAGAAGTCATTATTGGCTTCAAGATACCGAGCGACTTGAGGGGGGAAGTCGTCGACTTTCTCAAAAAGAACCTGGATGTCTTTGCCTGGTCGCACAAAGACATGGTAGGGATCGATCCAGAAGTCGCATGTCACCGACTACATATTGACCCAACTCGGAGGTCGGTCGCCCAGAAAAGGCGGAAATTTGGCCCCGAAAAATATGTTGCTTTAGCTGAGGAAGTAAAGAAGTTGCTGCATAACGACCGGATCATGCAGGCCGACCAACCACAGTGGGTAGCCAACGCGGTTTTGGTAAAAAGTCTAATGGAACCTGGCGACTTTGTATCGACTTTACCGATCTCAACGAGGCCTGCCCAAAAGATTTCTTCCCCATGCCGCACATCGATCACTTGATAGATAACACAGCTGGACACGAGATGATATCGTTCATGGATGATTTCGCAGGCTATCACTAGATAGCCATGCATGAACAAAATCGGCAACATACCTCATTTCTGACCGAGAAAAATCTATACTGCTGGAAAAGAATGCCTTTCGGCCTGAAGAATGCAGGGGCAACGTACCAAAGGCTAGTCAATCATATGTTTTCCGACCAGATTGGAAAGTCGGTAGAGGTTTACATCGACGATATAGTCGTCAAGAGCTTGAATAGGGAGGACCACCTGTCCCACCTCGCACAAACCTTTGATATCCTTAGAAAATTCAACATGAGACTCAACCCCTAGAAGTGTAACTTCGGGGTGAAGTCGGGGAAGTTCTTGGGGCACCTGGTCAGTAAGCGAGGGATAGAGGCGAATCCAGTAAAGGTCAAGGCCATATTGGACATGGTAGCACCCTGGAATGTGAAAGAGGTCTAGAAACTCACGGGATGCCTGGCCGCACTAAACAGGTTCATCTCCCGGATGGGTGACAAATGCAAGCCGATGTTCGACACGATTCGTAAGAAAGTAATGTTCGAATGGACACCTGAGAGTCAGGATGCTTTTGAAAAAATCAAAATGTACATGGCAGACGTGAGCATCCTATCCAAACCTGTCCCAGGAGAGAAGTTATTCCTGTATCTCGTGGCTTCAGAAACCACCTTGAGTGCAGTTCTTGTCCGAGCAGAGGGCCAGATCCATTTGCCAATCTACTTCGTCAGCCAGACACTGAACAAGACAGAGCAACGTTATCCATACCTAGAAAAGCTGGCTTACGCGACTAGTCATGAGTGTAAGGAAGCTGAGGCCATACTTTTTCGACCATCAGGTCGAGGTCCTCACTTCCTTACCCTTGAGGAACGTGCTTCACCGACCAGACACGTCAGGTCGATGCCTCAAATGGGCCATCTAGATCGGGCAATATGGAGTGACATATGCACCGCGACCTGCCATCAAGGCTCAGGCACTGGCCAATTTCATCGTCGAGCTCACGTTCCCTTTGGAGGTCGGGTGCCCGAGCATCCCACCATGGGAGTTATTCGTGGATGGATCAGCGACTTCCCACAAGTTGGGGGCCGGTTTGGTCTTGATGAGCCCAGAGGGTATCTCCTTCCAGAATGCCATTACCTTTGAATTTCCCGCAACAATAATGAGGTCGAATATGAGGCGCTCATCAGCGGCCTGGAAATGGCAATGGCCATGGGTGTCAAGAGACTGCAAGTCTATACTGACTCCCAGCTTGTAGCCTGTCAGATTTCAAGAGAATACGAGGCACGAGACGATAGGATGGCGGCCTATCAGGAGGTCATAAAAATACAATGTCAAAAGTTCACACAAGTCCATGTTAAGCTGATACTGAGAGAGCAGAACTCGCGAGCTGATGCTTTAGCTCGGCTGGCGACTTTCGAAGGATCACCAGACATGAAAGATGTCACCATCACGACACTTTCCCACCCATCCACCGCACAGGTAACAGTCACAACTGTGGAGACCCCGGTGTCGAACTAGATGACACCCATCATGGAATACCTGATAAGCGGCCTCTTGCCAGCTGATCACGTCCGAGCTCGGTAGTTACAACTGCGTGCTGCACGATACACAATGATCAATGGCGAGTTATACAAGCGAGGTTTCAGCACGCCCCTACTTCTATGTATTACACCTGAACAAGGTCAAACTATCCTACACGAAATACACGAAGGAGTATGAGGAAACCACGCCGGGGGGGAGTCGCTGGCCCACAAGACCACAAGACATGGGTATTTTTGGCCAACGTTAAGGGCCGATGCCATCATTTTCGCCCGCAAGTGCCACAAATGCCAAATCCATGCCCCTTCCATCAAAGTCGCACCAGAGGAGCTCACGAGCATCCTCAGTCCTTGGCCATTTGCAAAGTGGGGGATAGACATCATTGAGCCACTCCCAACGGCCCCAGGCTCAGTCAAGTACGCCCTGGTAGTGGTGGATTACTTTATAAAATGGGCCGAGGCTGAGGCATTGGCAACCATAGACCAAGATCATGTTATCAAATTCATATGGCGAAACATCATCTGCAGGTTCGGCCTGCCTCAGGCAATCATATCTGATAATGGAAAACAGTTTGATAGTATCAAAATAGATACTTTTTTCAAGAAGTGGAAGATCATAAAGCTATTTTCAACCCCATACCACCCCCAGTCGAACGGTCAGGTCGAGGTCATGAACAAAAT
This sequence comes from Stenogyne calaminthoides, assembly GCA_037126765.1. Classification (NCBI taxonomy): domain Eukaryota; kingdom Viridiplantae; phylum Streptophyta; class Magnoliopsida; order Lamiales; family Lamiaceae; genus Stenogyne; species Stenogyne calaminthoides. The sequence continues at coordinate 3,150,515 of JBBCBC010000043.1, read as the reverse complement.
CATCAAGCACACGCTTAAGGCTAAGATCGAAGGGGGAAAATGGAAAGGGGCTAGCGAGCTCCTAGATGTGTTGTGGGCGTACAGAACGACCTGCCGAAATTCAACGGGTGAAACCCCTTACTCGTTGGCTTTCGGAACTGAGGCAGTTGTACCCGCGGAAGTCGACCTGCCGGCTCTCCGTACCAGTTAGGTAGCTTTCGACCACAATGATGAGGCTCTAGCAAGAAACCTAGACCTACTCGAAAAGAAGTGATTGGAGGCTAACGTGAGAAATGCAAGATACAAGCAGAGGTCGGAAAGGTACTACAACTCTAAGGTCCGACTTCGACGTTTCAAGGCCAGGGACTTGGTACTGAAAAGGGTACTCAGAGATTCAAAAGGAGCCCTCGGTCCAAACTGGGAGGGTCCATTCCAAATCTCAAGGGTCCTGCCAAACGGAGCCTACGAGCTCGAGAGGTCGGATGGAACCAAGGCCCAATACCCTTGGAATGCAACCCACATGAAGAAATATTATCAGTAGAATCACATCCTTTTACTGATCACATCCATGTAAACGAATTATCTTAGTCGTTAACGATGATTCTCTCTTTATTCTATTTGAAGGAAAAATTCCTATGTGTAGAAATCAAGTTGGTCGCGTGAAAAACATATGATTGATAACATGCGGGTCGCATGAAAAACATATGATTGATAACATGTGAATCACCCGAGGTGCGACTTTTGAAATACCGGAGAATAAATCACAACCCACCAAGGTGTGATGAATCCTGACTTTGTAAGACGACTAAGGAACGTCCGAAAAAAACAAGTCACATAAAAAAAATAAGGCGACAAGGACTAAGCATAAAACAAAGGTCGCATAAGGAAATCAGGTCGGCACAACAAGGGAATTAAAAAGAGTTTCATTGATAAAGACAGGCAAATAAGTTCTTCATTAAAAAAGCCCAGAGACCGGGAAAATACCCATTACATTAAAGGCCCAGAGGCCGGTACAAGGATAAAAAAAAAGAGAAAAGGAGACTAAAAATATTGTAGGTCCCGAACGGGTTTTGTGAGGGCAGAAGTCTAGAGGGGAGGGGTGAATAGACTTCTGAAAACTTTTTGTGCAGATCGAGGTGTGATGGCAATTACCGATTTGATCGAGTGCAAATGAATCGATTTGGATCGATATCTAACTTACTAATCGCCTCAAGGCGGTCGATCGGGTATCTATCAGTTTAACTGACAGCGGAAGCTAAGTTTTACCGTGTGAAAAACCGTTTTTAATAAATCGATTCCAAAGTCATCTTTTCAACCCAGTTGACTAAAGTGTCAACTTGATCGGATCGAAGCTTGGTGCTACCGATCTTAACTTAGAATATGTATGCAACTTTAATTAGGTTGTGTGCGATTGTGTAAAACAGCTTAATCAAAGCGGTAAAGTAAACACAAGATTTATAGTGGTTTGGACAAACCATCCTACGTCCACTTCTTCCCTTATCACAAGGGCACCAACTAAACCAACGGACTTAGATTTTTGTGTTAGTCCAACACAAGACACCAACAGATATTTAAAGAGTTCTCACTCAACCGATCCGTAAATCGAACTAGAAACCCTAGTCCGAATCTTGCTACACAACTTAACCTAACTTTGGGTTTTGGGTAAGATTGTTTTGGTTCCAACTTTGAAATCTTTTTCTTGTTTTTAAGTAGCCTATCACCTAGATGAAAAAATTTTGTGCTAAAAACTTATGGGATGAACACTTAGAAAATAAATGAAATCGATTATAGCTTGAGCTTCTTGATAGTTTCCGTATCTTCACTCAAGTGTAATCCCATATTTATAGACCTCGAAATCAAAGAGCCGTTGGAGAGCAATTTGAATTTGGGCTATATTTGGTAGACTTGCGGATTGATGTGACGTGCTTCAGAACGGCATGGCGAAAAGCGTGAATAGTGTCTTTTTATAGCCGTTAGAAAGCGCAAAGACCAAATCCCGTGAATTGCTGCTCCGATCATACGTGTCTTGTCCTTATTGGTTAACAGAAGCGCTTTTCAGTGTTGTTCTACCAACTAAGGTTGACATTCTTCTTGTTCAGATCATCTTCGTATGATTTGGTGAAACATCGATTTTCACGGTGGTGACCGATCGACCAAAACCGATCATCACCTCGATAGAGTCTTCCGGTGCGGTTATTGTCTTAGCTTCAACTAGCGACTTCTACCGATGTAGGTCTTCCGGTCTCGATCTTCCGAAGTCATCCGATCTTCAAGTCTTTCGAATTTGAGCTTACGAACCGTGGTGAGATATCGACTTTTATCAGATCGATCTGATCTTCTGTTCTTCTCTTGCCTTCTCGCCTGTCGGATATCAGTTGTTCGTTAGATCTTCAGATCTGACCTATACATATTGAGGTTCCCCCTCAATATGTGACCTATCTTCTACATCAGTTGTTCTATACAATAATTATCAACTGGTGTCCTATAACTGGTAATAAAAACATCAGTCAGCTAACAGGTCTGACTGGTCCTATTACATGTGTTTTAGAACTTTCATCAAAACTCTAAATTTCCCAACAATTTCCCCTTTTTGATGAAACCAAAACACTTGAGAAACCAATCACAGCTTGATAAATATAGAACAAAGAAAGAGCACATAATCGTAAGACAATGAGATTTTGTCTTAGGATCGAAAAATAAACTTTTCTTTCATTAGATTTGTCGATTACATATTACATCGTAAAAAGTTTGAATTTAAAAACAGCTTGATCCCCGAGAAGTCTTCGATTCTTCACTCTTTTAGGCTTGTATCCTTTCGGCATTTCTCTTTGATCTTGAGGACGTTGAAAACGGGGTATAGTTTCCATTTGACATCATTGATCCGTTGAGGATCGCTTATGCGCTTTGCTCAGATGTCAAAATAGAACCTTTGAAATGCGGTCTGTCAAATGAGCCATTGCCTTCTTCGAGTAATCCAACACATCATACTCTTCAAGTAGATATTTTTACATTGATTATTTTGGCCTCATTTTCCAGATACTTCAGAAAAAACGGATATTTGTTCTCCAACCTATTGAGGAATTCGCATCGAGGAGATTCTTCTTGTGGAACAAGATCTAGAACAAAAGCATCCGAAGCCATTCACTTCGATCTTATTCCATTCCTCAAACCTATCGGCGTGTGCGGTGATTTTTTGAATGATCTCATCAACTCTTGTCCGGCAACCGAGGTTCCGTCCGATTTTCCAACTTTTCCTTTCTTTCGCCCTCGATCAGTATTTCTTCTTCAGATCTTGCCTCTGCCAATTTTTTTTTTCTTCTTCTTTCTTCACTTATTATTAAACTTCTTCAAGAATCTGCTCTTTGGTTTCTCGGCCCGATTTCTTATCGGCCCGAATTTGGCTAATCAGCTTCTTGTGTCTTTCTTTTTGTCGGAAAGTGGATCGTACAAGTTGTGATGTCCAAAAGACCAGCAGCAGCCTAACTTTCTTGCCTTTGACTTTTCCATCTTTTCGTAAATTTCGTTAGCAAAGAGATCCGGATGGTCTAGTCTTTATCCATAGGATTCAACCGTCGAATCAGGTTGTTTCGATCGTGTCGGGTTTGGTTTCTCAATCATCCTTCCCCTTTTTGGTTTGATCAAAAGATATGAGGTGGGGAAGTCGAGATCCAAAGTCGATCGATATCGCCTTTGTTGAGATCTGCAATGATAAACCTTGAGCTTGCGGTTAGACTTTGAATCTTCGAGATCATTTCAATCTTTGACAGATTCCAAGGCAAGAGAGAGGGTAAGAATTAGTTTGTCAAGTTTCTCTTCACCAATTCTAGCTTTTCAAATGAGCAGAAAAGAAACTTGTTGTTGATCAACCTGAATTAGCTTGTCATCAATCGACTTTTTTAAACTCAAGAATCGGGTTGGTCAGCTTTGAGAGAACCGATCTTTGATTGCCTAACTGGGAAATAGCCAATTCGTTGATCCATTATTTCTTTGATTCCAATCGCCTCGATCGGTTATTGTGTTCTTTAAGTTGATTAGCCAACACTCGACTTCTTTCTTTCAGAGATCTTTGAAACAAGATCGATCTCCGGGTTGATCGTGATGATGTGAGTTGTAGGAATGTTTTGCGCCACCGATCTCCTTGATTGTTTGGGCCTCCGGTGGTTGGTCATGAATCGCAAAGACCGATTCCACTATCATCGCAGCCTCCCACATCCTTCATAGAACATCAACTTCGGGGAGCTTGAAAGAGCTCCGATTCACCTTGTTCGATCAACCCCACTTCCGTGGATCGAGCTTTGATTGATTCAAAGATTCTTATCACCACCGGTGATCCTACTTGAGCAGATTTCTTCATATCGAAATCAAAATCGCAAATTCATCAAAGACCTCCCATCTGTTTCTATAATCATCATAAAATCGGAAGCTCTTTAATCGAAGATCTTTCCAAAGTGAGGATCTCCATAACTTCCTCTCTAATAACAGGATGGGCTATGGCCTCCGGATACATCTCATCAATATCTCGTTCAATTTTCATTCTGACCATTTTCCCGGTGATGGTCTTTGATGATCTGGACTCAGGAATTATTTGTTCAGATCGACCGGATTCTGGTTGATGAGATGTAGAGGGTTCTGGTGGTTCTTGAGTAGGCGGAAGTTGGGTGATTATTTGAACCCGCAGAGGTTACATTGTCGGGCGATTCGTCCGGCTCTGCAGCAGGTAATTTTTCTGGTACGCGAACTTATGAACTGTCAAGTTCGCAGGCAGGTGGAAGAGAAGGAGAAATATGCTCAGCAGCCAGAAGTCTGAGCGGTGAATTAGCTCAAGATTGAGGAGAAGGAGATCGTTCATCTCTTGCTCTTCCCTCAGATTGTTCTGGCGAGCTCCCAACTTGAGAAGCCTGCCTGTCTGATTTTTTGGCTGATTTCTGTGGCTCATCAGGTTGCTCTGGCACTCCTTCTTCCGACTCTCTTCCGTAAACAGAGTCATGGAGGCCTGTTTGCCTTCTTCGCCTCTTCTCCCGAGCCTTCACCGATTTTTCTTTTTTTTTTGGGAAGCATCCGGTGTAGACGCATGCGCCTCTTACTCTTTTCCTTTCTTAGTTTTTGGAGGGGTGGGCCGCATATCATCATCAGGTGGCCCATATATGGCTGAAGTGGTTGTGAGGAAAGCGTTGTAGGACTTCAGTCCATTCTGATCCCATTCGACATTTGGCATTTTGTCTTTCAGAATAACTGCAACCTTGTTGAGATTGATGATCCTCTTCTTAAGATAGACCTGCCTCCGTTCATTAACTCCAAAATTTTCATGTTCTTGGAGCAGAATGCCTTCAGGAAGCCATGCCAATTGATATTCTTGGCTTCATCGATTATGGCAGGCATGCTATACATCTTTACAGATGTTAGTCCATCTGGGCTGAACGAAATACCCATGATTGTTTTTGACAGTATGTCAAACAACAGTCGGTATTTCCTTTTTAACATCGGTCTGACAAAGCCTACGGTCTGATGTTTGTCAGCCTCCCTGAAGAGTCCGTTTTTTATCAGCTCATCTTCATTCTCCCTGTAGTGAGCAGGCGAGATTCTTCCTTTTGGCAAGCTGAATAGACGAGATATGTCAAGATTCAACCGATCTCTCTCCGTTAACCGGAGAAATCGATTCTTCTCGTAATTGTCCAGATCCACCTTCAAATTCCTTAAGAATTGAGTGCTTCATACTTTGCATCACCGGATTAAAAGGAGCAAAGACAAAATTTTTCAAGACCTCCTTTCTTCAGAATTTGTTCTACTTCCATGGATTCTGGATCCCGCGTAACACCAAACTGTACAAATTTGTCATCGACAATCTTTGTTGCTAGATCCGCATAATTGCACATAATCTTTCCCATTCCGTGAGTGGCCATCTACACAAGATAGACTCAATTAAAATTGTGCATAATCATAAAGATATCATGTATTGATTATCAGACCTATTCTCAGGCCCAGTAATCGATAAACACATACGGATATCAAGAAAAGATAAGGCATATCGCAGGATTACATATATAGACATAATCTATATGATCAAAGAATTTTGAAAAAGAAAATCATCAAATAACCAAAAATTACCAGATTCTGTTTTTCGGTAAATAAGTTTGAATCGCAAGAAAACACTTTGAATCGCAGAAAGGTAATTTTGAGTTTTCAGAGAATAAATCGCAAGTTTTTGAGAATAAGAAAACTCTGGTAGGGTTTTGATGAAACTTATAAGGAGGAGGAGGGAAAAACGAGATTGGAAGATCAACTGTTTGAAAAGGTTAAACGATCCAGATTGAACAGTTTTGATCGTGTGGTCAGGAAAAGCACGTACGATTGCCTTTTGGATTTAAAAGCACATTTTGTGGCAATTAATACAAGTACCCCACGTCCGCATTAAATGTTTTGCAGAAAATACGTCACAAAAGTAATGTGTACAGTAAAGGCAAATATTATCAGATAAGTTCAGATAATTTAGCAGTAAACAAGGAAACAGAAATGCGTATTTGGTTGACTGATATTGTAATCAGTCAATACCACTTGTAGTTGTTGATTCCACTTGTTGATCTTAGTTTTCTGCCTAATCCTTATAATTTCCCAACTGTCCTTTTCAACTGATCCGCTTCTCTTTGCGTCTGATTTTTCCTTTTCTGATCCTCCTCGATCAGTTGAAGTTCCCCCTTCAATTGTTATTTCTGATTTCTTATTGACTGATATATCTGATTTGTTGAGATATCATACTCAACTGATCTTCCTCATCTGATCAGTTTCTTATCTAATCAGATTCCAGTCGACCTAATCTGATTATACTCAGACCAAGTCAATTCTTGGGATAAGTGTTACCGCCAAAACTTAGTTCTTGAAGAATTGAATAGTAGTATCGATTCCCTAAGTCGGCACGATTTAACATGTGTAATAGTAGTCTGGATACTTCGTAATGTCAAATCACCATAAATTTATCTAATTATCAGTCGCGTGTTTCCTACACGCTGTCCTTGTGATGCAGATTTCTCTAAAAGGTTTTGAGAAATCAAATTTGCATTTGCACCCTTGCTTGACCTCTATAAATTGGACCAATGATTTACACAACATAACCCATTCACCATGCTTATCTTCTTTGTAAATCATGTATTCTGGTGAACCCTTATTTCCGGTGAAACTTCCGGCAAACACCTTTACCCCTTTTTCAATGATTTCAGCTTCTCAAATCTACAATCATTGCAAAACTTCTCTACCACCAAGGCGATGGATCTGCTATCGCAACTGAGAAGAAACTTCTCCTAACCGTATGCACCTTGTGTGTCTATCGAGATGACGGAATTAGCATCAACAGACTCGGTCTGATATAAAACATGAGTTTGATATACGGTCTTGATCAGACAACAACTGATCTTCGTATATCAACTCTATTTTTTCATGCGACACATGTGCCCATATGATCTTTGTATCACTTTCTTGGCACTTGTGTCCCATTTAACAGCTGGAGAGCCCATTGATTTCAGGTCTAAGGGCTCCTGGCTTAGAAATCCTTTCAAGGCCGCTCTCGCTCCTAACTCCGAAGCTCTGAGGGTGGCTTTAGGATTATTTCAAAGCCTTTCTCACCTGTTAAGTGGGGAAAATGGGAGCATCGATTTAAATCTCTCTCTCCCCCTTCTAGGGTTAGGTTTAGGGTTTAGGGTTTATGGTTTATGTAAATGACCTCCGGGTCCTTTTGTACTTGTAACTTGTAATGTAAATCGACCTTCGGTCTTTATCAATGAAAATTTCTATTATTCCATTGTTGTGTAAATTTCCTGTTTTCTTATGCGATATAAGCTTTAATCTTGTGAATCTTGCTTGTTGAATATCAGCTTAATCGACTTACAAAGTGTGAAATAACCAAACTGGTTTAATCAGATAATTCTTTAAACCGATCGATTTCTTGAATCGATAATCCAGAATCGATAAACCTTTAATCTGACCGCCTCTAACTGATAATAGAATCGATAAACCTTCTCATATCGGTTCCTTGATCGATCTTACGATCGCTTGAGATACTAAACTCAACTGATTTCTCACCGTTAGTCTCTTAACCACCGGGTTCTCGAGATCAATCCATCAAACATTTTAGGTGCTTTTTTCTCCAAGATCCAAGCCCTAGCTCATTGCATAATTCTCGAATCTGAAGTGGCTTGGTTAGAATATCTTTTTCAGTATATCAAGATGAATCTTTTCCATTCTCGATATTCTTCTTTTCAACATGATCTCTTATAAAATGGTGTTCGACATCCACATGCTTGCATCTTGTATGTAGAACAGATTCCGAGTGATTGTAATAAAGACTATTACCGTCACGTAATATAGGTACATTCTTAGCTACAATGTTATAATCCTCGATTGTCGACTAAGCCTGAGAAGCTTTGGGAGCAATCCTTCCCGTAGCTATATATTCTCGCTTCAAGTAGTAGATGTCGAATCGATGTCCGCTTTTTGAAAACCACGAGATCAGTTTACTTAAAAATCGACATGTTCCCGAGGTTGACTTTCATCAATCTTGCAACCTCCATAATCGTAATCGAGAATACCCACTAAGCTCTAGATTATCATCGATGGGTAAAATAAACCAAGGTTTATTGTCCCCGTCGATACTTAAGAATCCGCTTAGTCGCTTTCTAGGTGACTTTGCATTGGATTTTGCGAAACCGCACATACACCTACCGCAAAAGTGATATCCGGGTCCGGCTGGCAATCGGTATAATAGAGATCCAATGAGAGCCATGTATTCTTTCTGATTTGTTTTCTGACCATCCTCATCTGGATCCATCTTGAATCCAGTCATCATAGGAATTTTGGTTTCCTTACAGTTTTGAACTCCAAACTTAGCCAATAAACTCCTAGTGTACTTTGCTTGGCAGATGAATATTCCTTTTGTATTTTGCTTAACTTGTAGACCCAGAAAGTAACTCATCTGACCCATCATGGACATCTCGAACTTCCCTTGCATCAGCTTGCTGAATCTTTCACATAGACTCTTGTTGGGAGATCGAAGATGATGTCGCCCACGTAAATCAACCATCGTAATATCTTCTCCATCTTCTATTGCGAATAAGGTTCTATCCATGTCCCTTTAGTGAACCCACTGTCTATCAAGAACTGAGATAGTGTATCATACCAAGCTCGAGGAGCTTGTTTCAGGCCATAAAGAGTTTTTCTTAAACGGTACACTTGGTTGCCCTTTTCAAAGCCTGGAGGTTGTTCGACATAAACTTCCTCTGCTAGTACCCCGCTTAAGAATGCACTCTTTACGTCATTCGATACACAATAAACCCTCTGTGGTATAAAGATATGCGTAAACAAACCGAATGGCTTTTTAGGCGAGCGTGCAAAGGTCTCATCATAATCAATTCCTTCGACATTGTGAATACCCCTTAGCAACAAGTCTTGCCTTATTCTGGTTATGACATTTTTCTCATCTCTCTTGTTCTTGAATACCCACTTTGTGCCAATTATGTCTTGATGAGTCCTGGCCCACCAATTCCCCAAACTTGATTTCTCTCGAATGCTTCAATTCTCCTGCGCATGGCTAGAATCCAAATTTTGCATCCTCAGATTCTCGATCGTTGTTGGTTCCTTCAAGGATAACAAAGAATACATGGCACTTTCACCAACTGATGTCTAGTTTTAACTCTATCGATGGGTCTCCGATTATCGATCGGTTGGATGACCGGTTATCCCAGTCCTTCGCTCGATTTACGGGTTTGGAGAACATCATCCATTTCGATAATAGTTCATTACTAGAGATTGGGAGTGGTGCGATTTATGATCCACTTGATAAGAACAAGTCTCTCGCTGATGTTGGACTCATCATGTCTTCGATGTCCGTTCGCGGGAACAGTGTTCCCCCAACCGGATGGTTCAATTGATATCGCCTCAAATTGCATGCGCCTTCTTCATCGGCGCTTTTTTCGTACCTTAGGATCGATTGACCTAGTGAATTAGCTAGATCGGAATGTATAACGTTACGAAGTTCGATCCTTTTTCCTTGATCGTTATTTCGATCCATTTTTCAACATCAGTCTTGGTTGATCCGGTACTTCTTGTTGATTTCTCTTGCTCGTAAAGATGTTTCATCAAAGACTACATGGGGTGTTTCTTCCACAACTAGGGTTCTTTGTTGTAAACCCGTAAAAGTTTTGCTAAATGAGGAATATCCTAAGAATATACCCTCAAACTTGGCCTCAAAAGTCTTCAACCGACTCTTCCCATTGTTGTGTATGAAACACTTACATTCAAAAATATGGAAGTAAGAAACGCGAGGTTAGCCCTTCCATAGTTCATAGGGTGTTTTGTAGTGAGCTTTAGTCAAGACATCCGTTTACGAGTATGGCATGCAAGATTGATAGCTTCGCCTTTTAAATGGCTTGGTATTGCATGTTGACTAACATCGTGCGGAAAGTTCTTTGAGTGTTCTGTTTCTCCGCTTCGCTACTCCATTCTCATTGGGCATTCTCAAAACGGTGATGTCTCATGTCAGATACCAAACTTAGAGCAAAAACCAAGAATAAAAGAGTTCATAAATTATGTACCTTTATCCGATCCGATTTTTACTAATCGACACCCTTTTCATTTTGTAATCTCTTTTTACTCGGGTATCTTCGTTGTCGTCTCATTCTTCTTATGTAAGAATATAACCTGTAAACTTGGAATAGTCATCCACGATTACAGAGTATATTTATATTCACGAGACCGACGGGTGTAACTAGTCCAAATAGATCCATATGAAGTATGCACAATATTGATGCCGGTCCAGAATTCCCTTGAATGAAGCTTTGACCTATTTTTTTTTCTTTTCGACATGCGACACATGTCCGATCCTTAGAAAATACTTCATTCGAAGTCCTTCCACTAAAGACATCCTTGTTATCTTATTAAGAGTTTTAAAGTTCGGGATGGCTCATTCTTTTGTGCGAGCCAACCGCTACTTTTGGAACTCTTAACAATCAGCATGCATTTCTTGGGCAACTGTTCCAATCATTGCGGTAGATCGCCCCTTTCCTTGAACCAGCTTAGCAAGATTCATTTGAGTGGCTCAATTTTTGATTGTGCATTGATCGGTCGAGAACTCAACACCGAATCTGTTATCGCTTGAAATTGTGAAACCGATAATAGGTTATGCTTTAGACCTTCGACATACGAGACTCAAAGGACTGTGACATCATCATTCTCTAATGTTCCGAATCCTTTGGTAAAACCAAAGTTATCATCACCGAAGAGTACACGCGGGCCTTTTTGTTCTATGTAAAGACGAGGAGGTGTTTGCTTCCAAATATGTGCCTTTGAGCATCCACTATCGATGTACCCGGATAGTTGCTTGCACACCTCCTTTGTTGGCGCATCCACGCAAAACCTCGCAATCAAATCGGACTTTAGGTACCCCTTTGGATTGGGTCCCGAGGGGTTAGGATTGGTTTTGGGGATCCATACAAACAGGGGCTTTCTATTGAGATCGATTAGATTAGAAGGCCCCGATTTGTCTCCCATACCTATCAACATAATCATACGTCTCTTTATTTGCTTTCTGATTAGTATGATTATTAGTGTGAACATTGGGTGACTTAGAAGACTTGGGATTTATCTTTGTTGTTTGTCTTCTTTTCATCCAAAGGTGGCTCAAAGCAAGCGACCTCGGGTTTTCGATTATAGGGGTAGGTACGCATCGCTACCATCAAAAGATTCATATATTTTTGGCATAGGTGGTTTTTGGTTTACCTATAGCTTGCTTATTCGGCAATGATTTTGATTGGGTCTCAGATTAGACTTCCCTTTTACTGGGTTGTCTTTTTCGATACCTAATCTGCTGATCGAGTTGAGGTTTCTTCGTAAGATCCGGGTTCTTCATTTGATTCCTCCGACTGATGCTTTTGCCGATTGGGGTCCATTTATGTTCCCTTTCTCGATTAGGCACCGCCTTACCTCGCTTCAATGTGTTTTTTTTCCTTATTAGATACAAGTTTGGCTTTTAGTGTATCTTTGTAAACTCGTTTGATTACACCTTTTTGAAGTGAATCAAACGGGCTTTTTTGAGGATGTGGAAGGGTTCTCATACCCAAGTCCCTTCTTGTTAGTCGTTGTTCTAAAATAGGTGTTCATATCTTGAACAGGTTTTAGATGATTTTGTGAAAACTTCTATTTTCTTGCTCAAACTATCCTCGTAAGATTTTAGACTCTCATGTAGCCGGAATAGCTCATCAAATTTAGCTTGAAGGATTTTTGAAGTCATCAAACTTTGTTTTTGTTGATTGCTAGTCGATCTTTGATCCGCTTCTCCCCGATCGTAAGATTTAACTTTCGTAATGTTAAGTTCCTCGATTACCTTCCCGAAAGCGCTTTCAAAGCAGATTTCGATTCAAGAGCTTTTATCGAGATCGTTTTTTTTAACAAGTCGATTATTTTTGATCCTTAGCTTGTCATTCTCGGCTTCCACTATAGCATAAGTTGTTCTCTTGATTGGAGGAGAGATCATCACAATTGCTCGAGTAGAGCCGCAGGTCAATCTCTCCAAAGTGTGCTAATAATAGCGGTGCAGGAAAAACATGAGAAGGTTTGGAGGTTACCTCGATTGGTCCTCCTTGGCCATCAGGCAGATCTCATAAATCATCCAAGAGAATATCAGATCTTCATTCTCATAGAAGTCAACAAAGACCGCCATCGACGTAAATCTTCTACAGATGAGTACCGGAATCCTCAGAGGGGCGATAGGAATCATCAATTCCAGATGTGTCGACCATGGCTTTTCTTCGTTCCTATAACGTTGCTTTCTTTCGTTCCATTTTTCTTCCCTTTCTTTTGGCGTCAAGTCCGGATCTCTTAACAGAGTGACTGGGTTTCTCGCGTAGGTTGAAACACGCTCCACGATCCCACCGGAACCATTTCTTCCAAAGTGAGTCATTCCGGAGGATCTATCGGTGACTTCCCTTTCGATAGTAATAATCAACTCCTTCTGTCGATTCTGTTATCTCTTCTCTCATCACCGATTATCTTTTCTTTTCTTCTCGGATCTCTTCGATCATCGATTCAGTTCTTTTCGAGATCCGTTAATGATCTCCTATCTCTTCCTCGGCTTATGTTGATAATCTTTATAGAATCTTCGATACTTACCAAGTTGAATATTTGATTTTTCAAGTTTCTGGTAAGCAGAAGCGATCTATTCTCTTCGACTTATTATGTTTCCAACAGTTTAGTGGCCTTCGATCTGTATACCGGGTTGCTTTTTAAACGCGAATCGATTTAGACGTTGAGGCTTCAAAGAAAGCGTCTTGTCTTCATCTGCTTGTCCTCTTTTCGATTAAGTCAAATTCGTGAGCTTTAAGGCTTAGGAACAAGCTACTCGGCTTCATCTTTGAAATGTCTTGGCAATCCTTGATTACCGCGGACTTTCATGTCCCATTTCTTGGTGAGAGATCTTAAGATCTTGTAGTTGATATCTTTGTCCGACATCTCTCTACCAAGTTCTCGTGAAAGCTTATTTATCGACATAGTAATCCTTCCATCGAGCTCGTTGATGGTCTCGTTAAAGCATCTTCGCTTTTTGAACTTCACCGATTCTCGCTTGTAGTCGGTTGTCTTTGATCTCGATAATTTCTTCGCGATATCTCATTAGAGTATCCCACATTGCTTTGTAGTATTTTGAGATATTTAATCTTCTCCTTGGTGACTTTATCCATTGTCTTCATGATTATATGCCCCGGCGATTGTATCTAGAGTATACAACTTTCTTTTCCTATGCATCCATCAATTTGGGCTTTTTTAACACAAGACTTCCGTGGCAAAGTCTGGATCTCTCCAACCGCAGGTTGTCGTGATATATGATGATGGGTCCTCTTTCAATGACTTCCATCATTCTCCGATTTATCGATCCTAGATGGTTGCACATATATATGGCCCAATCTGCATACTCATCAATTGAGAACTTCGGGCAGATCATGATACATACCGGCAGGTATTATCCATGCCGAGTGATTTTGGAAAACGAATGAGTTTTAAAACAGCTTTTTCAAGATGCATTCTAGTGACCACAAAGATTCTTCCTCAAGAATTGATGATACTCAAAGCCGATGGTCCAGAGAACCACCGCCCGATACCACTTGTAGGTCCCAAAACGGTTTTGTGAGGGGCGTAAGTCTAGAGAGGAGGGGTGAATAGACTTGAAACTTTTTTGTGCAGATCGTGTGATGGCGCTTAGCCCGATCAGAGTGCAAGTGAATCGTTTTGATCGATATCTAACTTACTAATCGCCTCAAGGCAGATCGATTCGTATCTATCGCTTTAACTGACAGCGGAAGCTAAGTTTTACCCGTGTGAAAAACCGCTTTTAATAAATCGATTCCAAAGTCATTTTTCAACGGTTGACTAAAGTGTCAACTTGATCGATCGTAAGCTTGGTGCTACCGATCTTAACTTAGAATATGTATGCTTTTAATTAGGTTGTGTGCGATTGTGTAAAAAAGCTTAATCAAAAGCAGTAAAGCACACAAGATTTATAGTGGTTGGACAAAACCGGTCCCACGCCCCTCTTCCCTTATCACAAAGGGCACCAACTAAACCAAGGACTTAGATTTTTGTGTTAGTCCAACACAAGACACCAACAGATATTTAAAGAGTTCTCACTCAACCGATCCCGCAAATCGTAACTAGAAACCCTAGTCTGAATCTTGCTAAACAACTTAACCTAACTTTGGGTTTTGGGTAAGATTGTTTTGGTTCCAACTTTGAAATCTTTTCTTGTTTTTAAGTAATTTTATCATTTAGATGAAAAGATTTATGTGCTAAAAACTTATGGGATGAACACTTAGAAAATAATCTTCAAGTTCGTGTTCTTCGTGCGGAAATCGATTATAGCTTGAGCTTCTTGATAGTTTCCAGATCTTCACTCAAGTGTAATCCCATATTTATAGACCTCGAAATCAAAGAGCCGTTGGAGAGCAATTTGAATTTCGTGCTATATTTGGTAGACTTAAAGATTGATGTGACGTGCTTCAGAACGGCATGGCCGAAAGCGTGAATAGTGTCTTTTATACCGTTAGAGAAAGAAAGACCAAATCCCAGAATTGCCGGCCCGATCATACGCGGTCTTGTCCTTATTGGTTAACGTACGCTTTTCGGTGTTGTTCTACCAACTAAGGTTGACATTGTTCTTGTTCAGATCATCGTCGATGATTTGGTGAAACATCGATTTTCATTGGTGGTCGACCGATCGATCAAAACCGATCATTTCTACCCGATAGAGTCTTCGTGCCGCTTGTCTTAGCTTCAACTACAGATTCTTACCGATGTAGGTCTTCCGGGTCGATCTTCTAGAAGTCATCCGATCTTCAAGTCTTCAATTTGAGCTTCATGACTTCACCGAGATATCCGACTTTATCGATCGATCCGATCTTTCGCTCTGTTCTTGCCTTCCGCCCGCCCGGATATCACCGCTCGTTAGATCTTCATATCTGACCTATACATATTGAGGTTCCCCTCAATATGTGACCTATCTTCTACATCGCCTTGTTCTATACAATAATTATCAACCGGTATCCTATAACCGTAATAAAAACATCACTACCAATGTGTCCGATCGGGTCCTATTACATGAGGGGGCGGCCTCGAGGGGGTGCCGATCGTTCCGGGGGAGGCTCGAACGGATGGGTGGGAGGATCAACCTCCGAGCTCAGCAAGGCCTCCATGGGATATAGAATTGGATGCACGAGCCGACCTGGATTGTCAAAAAATGAGAGGTCGATACCCATGTCCTCCAGGTCCTTGATCCCAGCAGGACGCCGGGGGCCAGGAGGTTGTCGCTTGGACATATCTTTGAGCTCTTCGACGACAGCCCGCCGCCGAGGTCACGGAGGATTACCAGACAGATCCGAATGGCACCCACAAATGCCATCACGATGTGAAATTGGCTCAGCCTCCTCTCGGCTCGAACTCCGCCTCCGATGCCTTTAACCTTTTCGCCTCCCTCGACCCGGCCTCCACCGCCGGGCTTTGTCCTCCACCCGGCACCTTCGCTTTCCACTCGACGCCAAACGACCCTCAAGGGTCGAGATCCATTGAAGGAGTTTCGCGTTGGGGACTTCTCCAAGTCCTTTGGGCTTGGGATTGATTTGGGTCTGTCGGGCTTCGAGCCCGAGACTGCCGCAAATGCTTGAGCTCAGTCTCCATCTGGGCGCTGGATTTCTCCAAGAAAAATGCCGCCTTCTGAGAGTGAACGAGGGCGGAGTATAGATTCCCCATCACCTTCTGGCACCGGGCGATGGCGTGGTCAGTGTTCATCCACCCCCTGGGCAAATTCCGTAGGCCACGGGAGAGGTATCCGCCACTTCTCAGACTTTGCCGAACGAAAGTGGAGGCGACCTCAAGAAGCTCACCACCTCGGGGGAAAATTCGGTCGGCCCAAAATCGGGGCTACGAGGAGAGACAGGTCGTCAGTCAAGACAAAAAAGAACTAATGGAAAAAAAAGGATACAGGAAAAAAAAACTTACTCGGCCACCCGTTCGGCCTCCCAGCCTAACCAGGAGTTGTCCTCTGGATGACGACCTCCTTGGGGAGCTGGGGAGGAAGGTGAGGACGGCCGCGCAGAGACAGGTTGTGAAGTCGGGCGGGGGTGCGACCTCCCCAGCCCCCTGTTGATCTCAGATCGGTATGTGCCGATCTTCTCCCCCACCCTCTTCCGAGTAGACTCGGAATCTGGCGGAGCCGACCCCGCGACCTTCCTCTTACCTTTATCAACGGCAGAGGGGCCAGTAGGGGCTGGGCTTGGAGGAGTGACCGGTGAAGCCGCCACACGCCTCATTTGTCTGAGCACGGATTTCTTGCGGGAAGCCATAACTTCTGCAGGAGGTTGGCGTCGGTACATGGGGATGTTGGGAACTGCAAAAACAAAGAAATCAAAGCCGGTCAAATAGATCTCGGATGATAATTCTTGAGTGACGAACAAGGATTACTTATAAGGGATCTTCAGGTGATGCGGATAGGTATACAGGCCGACTTTAAGTCGGTCGAGCTCAGAGTTTAGGGAATCCACATCTCGTTAGCTTGGGGGAGTATCACGAATGAGATTGTAAGCCTCTAGGAAATCCCAAGAGAGGTCGAATCGAGTGTGAGCTGCAAAAAGAAGAGGAGAATTAGATCAAGACAAACCTCGAAGTGGGAAATATAAAACATACCATTACTTCGGTTATGTGAATTCTGATGTGTATCGACAGAGTACTCAAAGGGTCCACAGACTCCCACTCCCCCCCGACGAACCACCACTTGATGTGCCAGCCTTCGACCTTGTTAGGGATCCCGCTCATGAGCTCCTGACCTTTCGGTCAAAGAGGGGCGATGGGTGTCATCACGTAGCCAGCGCCTGTGTTCGCAGACCCAGTAGAGCCCGCTACTTACCCGAGCACGGCCATGGTGGAGAGAATGTAACTCCAACCATTGGGAGGATGCGTCGAGCTCGATTTCCGGGCCAAGAGTGGAGAGATGGAGGGTGAAGGGAAATCAAATCCCGCCTTCCATTGTGTGCTCATTTACCGTGGATCATCCCAAGGCTACTGGTCGACACTCTCCTGAGGTCGCCAGAGAAATGCATGTCCCGGGCACCTTGTACAAAGATTTAAGGAGCGCGACATACTTGTCGAAAAATCGACCTATTTTTTTTCAGACGACGCCACGAATCCCGACTTGATCGATTTTGATACCGCGTCGTCGCTTTGATGGAGCTCGGCTTTGTACGAGCACAGTGAAGACCCGCTCGAAGGCCCCATACCTTCAGGCCGGGTTGGGGGGCCCGGTTTCCTCCATCCCCTCCGGCATAGCCGCGCGACGAGGACTAGGTTCCAAGGCGGGGAGGTGGATGATTTCGTCCAATTCTGCCAGAAATGGTCATTCTTTGCCCGGGTTATCCCGAATACCGAGGCAATCGGTCGTGGGGCACCTCCACGCTTAGCGCTTATGCACTCACTAGCTTGACGGGCGTGTAGAGTTCGGCAATGGCAAAGGTCATCGTCGTCCGATGAAGATGAAACCATGAACGGAGGAGGCGCGGGAATGGACTGAGAATCGGACGCCATTGGTGTAGAATCGGAAAAAGAGGGATTACCTGCGGGTTGATGCGAACTCTGAAACTTGCCGGAATCTTGGACACAAAGTTGTGAAGGGGGGAAGTGTTAGGAGAAAAGAGAGGAGAAGGGTTTAAAGCCTAAAACCCTCGCCCTATTTATAGAGAAATGAGGGGGGTCAAAATTGCAAATTCGAACTCTCGAGGCCACCCGAAGAAATTGAGGTCGCACGGGCAACGCGTGATCGATACGCGAATGCTGGTTGGATGAGCTCGCGGCGTGTGACGCCACCTATTTGCCAGGCCATCATTGCGGTTTTATCACACATCACGCCGATTCAGGAAATCGAGGCGTCTATACGCCTCCCCAAGGACGAAGATTCGTCTCGGGTACGCATCCCGAGGCCGACATACCATAAGTCGGTAAATAACAATGATTCAAGTCAAGGACACAATGCGAGTTTGCGACCTCGACTTGAGGGGCAATTGTTGTAACAGGAAATAATCCGACTTGTTGGAGGTCGGGGATTGCCCGTCTTACGGTATCACGCGACTTTGTTCAGCCGAGCAGGATCTGGGATGACTTCAAAGAGAGGTAGGTCGCTGGCGACTTGAGGAGCTGCACAGGTCGCGGGAGCGACCTGGGGAAAGATGAAGGCCGCGCGGCCACTTTAGAATTTACGTCGGTCGGGATCGACTTGACCCCGAGGTCGGGTGAAAGATAAATGTGGCATAGATACGGGTAGTTAATGAGGCGGATTTCACGGACTATAATCAGGGTAAGTGTATCTGGATGCGCGACTTACGGGACAAGCAGGGAAGCCCTAGCCTGACGGCTGAAACCCTAGGCCGGCCCGTGAGAGAAGGCCCATGAAGATTGTAGCCCTAATTTTGTGTCTATAAATATAACTTGTATTGTATGATGTAAAGGATCGAAGTTTTAGAATCCTAGGCAGAAAATATATAGTAAAATACTCCTGGCTTGGTCGCCCCCAGACGTAGTCTTATTTAACAGGCGAACTGGGTAATCAAATGTTGTGTTGATTATTGCTTTGGTGTTTTGGTTGTGTTGATCGCATTGATTGTTTGTTGGCCGGTGAAATCAAACCGGGTGCAACAATGTCATGCAAACTTAAATATATATAATAGAACTCATACGAATTTAATCGAAAGTAAATCATAAGGAGGAAACCAAGAATATAATATAGTTTTTTTTACAACACTCTATTTGGTACGTGGCATAGGGACGAAACCAAGATATAGATGACAGAATTCATACAAAGTTAGTTTGGATTAAGTTTGTTTCATTATTTTAATGCATTAATTTGCAAGTTTAATATCCCCAATGTATGTAGATATATGATGGAGAAAACGTGATTATGCAATGGACTGACATCTTAAGTAATAGGATATGTACGTTTTATGTGCACACAAGTACATGAAGGATGAAGATGGATTGATAAAGAATCCATAGTAAAAGAATTTTATTTTATTTTTTTAAAGGAGGAGAAAATCAGATGAAAAGAAGGTACCGTGGATTCTCCGACGAGGCTCTATATGATGGAAATCATAGCAGAGCGTGTGAAAACATGGGAAGTTTTAATTAGTCTTCCATTAATTTTGCCTGTAATTAATTATACACATCTTCTTGATTTATTTGCCTTTTATATCTAATAAAATTATGGGATCCTGTAAACAAATCCTTGTATATATATATTGTTCTCTATCAATAAGAAAACCAATTCAAGCGGCACTCTGTTTTCTTTATGGTACTAGAGCGGGTTATAACATTAAAACCCTACAAACAAAGCCTACCACCGCACAAATAAAATTCCCACACAATGTCTAAAAGAGGTGACGATAAAGCGACCGGATCCACCAATGTCGTAGACACCATGTCGCCATATTTCATCTCATCATCTGATAATCCTGGGCAACAACACCTTAGTTACTTGTTGAGAGATGGAAATTATGCCGACTGGTCAAGTGACATGAGCAATGCTCTTTATGCTAAAAACAAAATGGGATTTGTCGACAGAACCATTCCGGAGCCATCGAAGGAGTCAACGGAATGGTCTCGTTGGAAGAGATGCAACGCCATGGTCCGAGGATGGCTAAATGCTGCCATGGAACAAGAAATTTGGGCGAGTGTGAAATACGCAAAAACGGTTGCAGAAATGTGGCGTGATCTCGAAGAGAGATTCGGGAAGGAAAGCGCACCAAGGGCCTATGAACTTAGGCGAGCATTGATCGAAACAAGGCAAAACAATGCCTCAATATCCACATATTATACAAAACTCAGAAGTTTGTGGGATGAAATTCAAGCAGTGACTTCGACCCCAAAATGTTTATGTGGTCGATGTACCTGTGAAATTGGAAAGCAGATCTTTGAGATGAGAGACAAAGAGAAACTATATGATTTTCTTATGGGCCTCGATGATGCATTCGGAGTCGTCAAGATGCAAATACTCGCCACAAAACCAACCCCGTCGCTGCGAACTGCCTATCATCTTGTCACTGAAGATGAGCAGCAACGCAACATTACAACAATGCGAAGGCCACAGACTGATGCAGCAGCGTTCCAGATCAAATCTCAACCACGAAACTATCAGAGGGATGAGAAAGAAGTTGGAGATAAAAAGGGGGTGAGGCGTCAATGTCACAAGTGTGGTCGTACAAATCACACTATTGAAAATTGTTTTGAAATCATTGGTTATCCCACTGAATGGAAAAGAGGGCAGAAGGATGGAGGCAAGAAAGGAAACTACCAGCACAACCAACCAACTAATCCCAGAGTTACTAATGTAGGATTTGACTCGAGCCCGATTCCAGGATTGACTTCGGAACAATACCAGGTTGCTGCACAATTCTTTGGTAAGAAACAAGACACTCCCCAAGCCCAAGAAAATTTGAGTCAAACAGAAACCAGTTCGCCCTCGGTAAACATGGCAGGTGAGGTATCTTTTAAGAGGCCCTGGGTCATCGACTCAGGAGCCACTGAACATATAGCATATGACGAGAGCTTATTAAATAAATTTACGGGATCTAAATCCAACATACCTGTGAAAATTCCAAATGGAGAGTTGATACCTGTGAAAGGGGTTGGAGATACATTCTTGTCGAATGGGTTAAATATTCGTGATGTGCTACATATTCCAAGTTTTAAATGCAACTTGCTTTCTGTAAGCAGGTTGACTAGAGATTTTAATTGTGCCTTGACATTCTTTCCTGATTTCTGCATCATGCAGGACTTGGTTTCGAGGATCTCGACTGGCGTGGGTAGGTGCTGGAATGGTCTGTATTATTTGGAGCCAACAAGAAAGGAAGCTACGGCTATGAAGGTCACAGTTGAATCGAATGTCTGGCACATAAGACTTGGTCATGCGTCCAAGGGTAAACTGCAACAGATTCATTTTTTAAATAAAAACTCTGGTGTTTTAGATGAATCTTGTGATATTTGTATTCGGGCCAAACAAACAAGAACCCCTTTTCCACTTAGTTCAATAAAAACGAACTCTTGTTTTGAGCTTTTACATTGTGATATTTGGGGCTCCTATAAGACTCCTTCATTTACAGGAGCACATTATTTTCTGTCTGTTGTGGATGATTATAGTAGAGGAATCTGGGTTTTTTTGATGAAGCAAAAATCTGAAGTAGCTCATTACTTAACCAGTTTTTGCAACATGATTGAAAATCAGTTTGGTAAAAGAGTGAAAAGAATTCGTAGTGATAATGGGATGGAATTTCAATCTAATTGCATGCTTGATTATTACTAACGATATGGCATCATTTTAGAAACTTCTTGCACAGACACTCCACAGCAAAATGGGGTTGTCGAAAGAAAACATAGGCAAATCCTAGAAGTTGCTCGTGCGTTAAAATTCCAAGCTAATCTACCCGTTACTTTTTGGGGTGAATGTGTTTTAACGGCAACCTACATAATAAATAGGCTCCCTTCTAGGGCCATTGGTGATAAGACTCCCTACGAAATATTGTTTGGTCGAAAACCCTCTTATGAACACTTAAGAGTTTTTGGTTGCCTTGTTTATGCACATGAAAATCATAAGGGTAGAGATAAGTTTGCCGAAAGAGGAAGACCATGTGTCTTCGTCGGATATCCTAATGCACAAAAGGGGTATCGGGTATGATTTGGGAACACACAAAATATACATTTCTCGTGATGTACATTTTGTTGAAGGAAAGTTTCCTTTGAAAACTGTTGCTGAGAAAGTTTGGAGAGTTGGAACAAAACTTGAGCAGTTTTTTGGTGATGAAGAAGTGACATTTGATTTAAATGAGGACCGAATCAGCAGTGAGTCCACAAGAGATAACACCAATGAATCTGGGTTGCACGATAGTGAACTTGCCAATGAACAGCCCGATAGTGAGCAAAGACGTGAACAAGTGCTTTTGAACTCAGGGGGAGCCCGAATGACAAATGAGTCGTCTTTAGATCAATCCGAGCACAATTTGGGACGCGAATTAAGGCAGAAAAGCAGGCCCAAGAACATGAGCATTTATGAAACAGATTATGTTGGCAATACAGACCATTCGGAGCACACACCAGATTCGGGAACCTCGACGGTACACCCTCTTTCAAATTTTATTTCTTATGAACGTTTCTCTAACTCTCACAAAGCTTTCCTTGCGGCCATCACGACAAATGATGAGCCTAAATCTTATTCTCAAGCAGTGAGACATCATGAATGGAGAGAAGCAATGAAAAAGGAGGTGCAAGCTCTCGAGGCAAATGATACTTGGGTTTTAGAGAAATTACCACCCGGAAAAAAGGCGGTCGATTCCAAATGGGTATATAAAATAAAGTACCAACCCAATGGCGAGATTGAAAGGTACAAGGCTCGACTTGTAGCAAAGGGTTTCACACAGGTGGAAGGAATTGATTTTCATGAGACTTTTGAACCGGTTGCGAGACTTGTCACGGTTCGCACCATGCTGGCTGTGGCAGCCAAGAAAGGGTGGCTAATTCATCAACTTGACGTGAATAATGTGTTTCTTCACGGAGATTTAACTGAAGACGTATACATGAAAATTCCACAGGGGTTTGCAAAGGAAGGAGATACAAGAGTTTGCAAATTGCGGAAATCTCTATACGGACTTCGACAAGCCTCACGTAATTGGCATCAAAAGTTCACCGGAGCATTACTAGAGATTGGTTTCCGGCAATCAAAGACGGATCACTCACTCTTTATTCTACAAAGAGGTACCATCTACATTTCAGCACTTGTTTACGTGGATGATGTAATTATTGCTGGGAATCATGAGAAGACCATTATTGATACTAAAAGATATCTTGATGAAAAGTTTAGTATCAAAGATTTGGGTACATTAAAGTACTTCTTGGGAATCGAAGTTGCACGTTCCAACGAAGGAATTATTTTGAGCCAACGCAAGTATACGTTGGATATTTTGGAGGAAACCGGATTACAAGGAAGTCGTCCCAGCAGATTCCCAATGGAGCAAAGTCTTAAATTGGATGAAGATGCAGAAGGGCATACTGTTGATCATGGACAATATAGACGTTTGATAGGCAGGTTGTTGTACCTCAAAGTGACAAGGCCTGATATCGCTTTTGCCCGTGAACATACTTAGCCAATTCATCTCTAGTCCGAGGCGCTCTCACATGGACGCCTTAATAAGAATTCTCCGTTATCTGAAGACAACACCGGGCCAAGGAATTTTCTTTCCAACTAGTGGAGATTTGACACTCGAAGCCTTTTGTGATGCCGATTGGGAAGGTTGCTTAATGACCCGTCGATCCAGGACAGGATATCTTATTTCACTTGGAGGTGCTCCGATTGCTTGGAGATCAAAGAAGCAATCAGTTGTATCACGTTCTTCCGCTGAAGCAGAATATAGGGTCATGGCCACAACATTGAGTGAAATTTTATCATTACGATGGTTACTGAAAGATTTTGAGGCACCCCAATCATCACCTACACCAATGTTTTGTGACAACCAAGCAGCTCGCCACATAGCAAATAACCCAGTTTTTCATGAAAGAACAAAGCACTTGAAATGGACTGTTTTTTTGTTCGAGAGAGGGTACAATCTAAGGAAGTCACACCACGCCAGATTTCAACAAAAGATCAAATCGCAGATATTTTTACAAAGGCGTTAGGTGCGGATCAACTACGATACTTACTAAACAAGTTGGGCGTTCGGGACCTTCACACGCCAACTTGAGGGGGAGTGATGAAAATCATAGCAGAGCATGTGAAAACATGGGAAGTTTTAATTAGTCTTCCATTAATTTTGCCTGTAATTAATTCTACATATCTTCTTGATTTATTTGCCTTTTATATCTCCCAAAATTATGGGATCCTGTAAACAAATCCTTGTATATATATATTGTTCTCTATCAATAAGAAAACCAATTCAAGCGGCACTCTGTTTTCTTTACGATAAAAGATGAATTGGAAAACAAAAATACCGCAATAAATAAAAACCCGAGAAAAACCATGTTTAACTCGTCGTACTATCTCTTGCAATGTCAAAATTTGACGTTATGGCCGCGAAGTGAATGAGAAGTGAAGGGGAAATGATTGCGGTATGAAGACTGAATATAAAAATTCCAGTAACCGTAGTTTTAAAAATATAACTGCCCTTAAAATTATTAATTAAAAAATGAGAAATTGTAGAACAATGAGAAAATGGGTAACAGGGATTATGGTTGATCCACGTGGGATTTAAAAGATTGAGAAATAGATAGTAGGAGATATGCACACCCCCAATCAAATCACCAGAATCGGTATAATTATGTGTCGGGAAGAAGAGAGAAAATTCTTGATAAAAAAGAAAAAAAATTACTCAATCAAAAACCTGAGTAAACCAGCGACCTGCTGTGAAATCTAATGTCAAACTTTTTTTTTTTTTTTCAGATTTGAAATATTTCGAAAAAAAGTAAAGGGGAGTGACTCAAAGGTACAAAGTCACCCCTCAAGTGACTTTAATGTACAATGCAATTTTATTATGATTCTAAGATACAAAATTATGGTTAAAAAGTCTAATTGCCATTTTGTTCGTTTTCTGTAATTCTGACTCATTTTGATTTTTTATACTTTAAATTTTTAAAAGTCCAAATATTTTAATTTATTAAATTAATTAAATTATTTATTAATATAATTTCATTATTTATTTCAAAGTGCATTTTATTAACTCATTTTGCAATTCAGAAAATATGTAACTTTTAAAAAATAAATTATTTTAATTTTTATACATCTAGTCTAATTTTAGAGTGCATTTTTTTAAAAAAAAATTGTATTTTGATCAATTTTGGAGTGCATTTTTTTAAAGAAAGTTGTATTTTAAATCAATTTTGGAGTGCATTTTTTTTAAAATAATTGTATTGTGGAGTGCATTTTTTTAAAAAAAAACTTGTATTTTAATCAATTTTGGGTGCATTTTTTTAAAAAAAATTATATTTTGAGCCATTTTTACAAAATTGTATTTATGAACTTATGGGCAAGTTTTAGAGTGCATAATAATTAATTTATGCACTTTTGAGTCAATTTTGGAGTGCATTATTTTTATTTTATTGTACTTCTAAACTATTTTTGGGGTGCATTTTTTTCTCACTCTAGAGATTACAAAAATAAAACATACAATAAATAATTACAGAAAACTATAAAAATATTTAGTTTTTCTATTAAAAAAATATACTTTCCCTATAACAAAATACAACTAAAAACACATAATATCATAAAAATTTGCAAAAGTAATCTGCAGAAATTAAACAGATTGCTTAAAAAATAATCTGTAAAAATAAACAAAAATACACAAAATAAAAAATTTGATTTGCAAAAAATCCTAATAAAAAAATTACACCTGTAATCTGCATATATCCTAATAAAATACCACCTAATATGCGAAAAATTACAAAAAATTTATAAAAACCCTAATTACAAATTAGGCAAATCTCCAAAAATAAAAACATAAAATTACAAAAATATCAAAACAGAAACCCTAATTCTGCATCGCCGCCGCCGTAGCCCCCACCGCCACTGTCTCGCAACCCATCAATACACAAAGATATATCACTCAAATTCTCTGATCTAAACAAATACAGAAAAAATAAAAACAAAATAAGTTTTAAAAAAAATCCTTACAGCTCGTCTTCTCCGTCGCCCCCTGCACCGTGCCGCCCCGCACAACCCACGCCTCCGCAGCACAACCATGCTGCCGCGGCACCTTGCCCTGCCGCCTACCACCAACCCCCAACCAACGCCCCAAAACCCACAACCACCGCCCCAAAAACCGTCGAATCTACCCACCACCACCACACAAACCACCACCAAACACCATCTTCACTAAAAAAATCCACCATCTCCGAAAAACCACCACTGCAAAATCCCACCATCTCCAAAAACCACCAAGTGCAGAAACCTTTGCCTCCGTCTGCAATTTTGGGAGGGGATGAAGAGAGGAATTTTGTGAGGGGAGAAAGAGAGAGACTGTGGCCAACAAACAAATCTAAAAACAAAAAGAAAAAAAAGCTTACCTACCATGGCCAACAAACACCACCTAGGCAGCTGCCGCTCCCATAGAAAAAACCTCCACCTCGTCCGACAACCACCGCAACCCTACGAACCTCCGCCCCAACGCCAAATCTTCGCCTACACCGCCGAACACTCCTCTCACCTCCACCGTCTCAGATCCACCTCACCCCAGATCTGTTCAAACCCCTCTCCAACTCCACTCACCTCCACTCCACCGCCTGCGGCCGCAGATCCACCAAACACCACTGCCTCCCGCCGTCCTATCACCACAAAAGCACAACCCCACAACAAACACCGTCGCGACCCTCACACCAGTCGCGGCCCCACACCATCGTGAATACACCCTGACACCGGTTGCAAAATGAGAGCGAAGAGATCCTTTTAAGGAAATATATTTCAGAAAATCGATTTCAGAAAAATAATGAAGAGAGAGGGGGAAATCAGAGAGAAAAATGAAGAAAGAGAGGGGGGAAAATCGGTTTTGACGAAAATGAAGAGAGAGAGTGTGATATTAGTATTTGATAAATATTAATTTGGAATAATGGTGTATTTGGTGGCAACTTTTTTAAATGGTATAATTGTAATAAAAATTAGACTCTAGGGATAAAATTTTATCATTTTGTACCTTATAGTCACTATCTAAAATTTTTGTACTTTAGAGTCACTTACCTCTATTTTTGTATTTAGAGATCGAGTTATTATCTCAAAAGTAAATAGTTAGAAAAAAAAAAATCGACAAAAATAACACAAAAAATAGCGGATCAATTTTTTTATGGAAAAGAAAAGTAAAAAATTCAAAAGAAATGCAGATTCAAGATTTGTTTCAAATAGAAGCATAAAAAATGAGAAAAAAAGAAAACGATAACTTGTTCAAGATTTATTTCTAACAATATTTTCAAAAAAAAATCAAATATTTCGAGAAAAAAGATCAAAATTTTGATTATTTTTTTAGAAAATCGTTATCATTTTCGAAAAACAGAAAAACAGATTCTAAATCTACATTTTTTTTTAATTTTTTGAATAGTAACCAACAAAAAAAAGAGAAAAAAAAAAGAGAAGAGCAAAAAAATGAACCTGAAGATTTAATTTGGGGTAGAGGGCGACATCGTGGTAAATCACTGAATCCCCAGTCGCAGTTTTTCGGAGGTGTGGGGCACTACCGTTGGCGGTGGGCATCGGGATAGTGAAGGAGATGGATGAGACTTGAGAAGAAGAAGGGAGGGTGGGGACGTGGTGGAGTGGAAGAAAATGAGATAAAAATTAGGGTTTTTAAGTAGGGATAAAAATGATTTCTTAGAAAAAGGGTGTACTAATTTTTTAAGTGGTGTACTGATCTGGGCGGTGTACTTATCAATTCAGGCGGTGAATATAAGTGTGGCCTTTCATAAATAGTCACGTGCCTTGCCCAAATCCAACTTTAGTCAATTTTCTTTTCACTATATTATCTTGATCCTTTCCGCTGAAAATTTCAAAATTTACGTCCTATATCTTTGTCTCGTTCAGCCTGTTCTATTGTTACTTCCAATTTCTCAATTTGATTACGGGAAAAATGTTTTTTAGGCCCCCAATTTAGGGGGTTGTGTTTTAAGGAAGTTAATTTTACTGGCATGGATTTAAGACAATATGTTTTAAAATCTTTAAATATAGGACTATATGTTTTATAATATTCTAAATGGAGGCAATCGAGCCCGAATAAGTCAAATTAGGCTAAAATGTCATCCGAGTTGCATAAATGTTCTACATTTATGGATTTTGGACTTGTGAATGTAGGCCACTATGTTTCAAAAAAAATTAAATTAAGGATAACTTTACAACTCACGTGATATTTCAGTCTGATTTGAGTTTATTCGGGCTCAATTGTCCTATATTTACAAATTTTAAAAATATTGTCCTGCATTAAAGACCGTAAAATTATTGTTCTTAAAACAAATTCCCCAAATTATTGGCCGAAAAAGCATTACTCCCATATGATTACTACAACACCGGGAATTTCATTTTTGGTGGACGAAATTTGTACTTCTTGGCCGATTTATGACCATTTTTCGTTGAGTCGAAGGTTGTGTCTTATACCAAACTCTTCACCTCATCCAAATTCTCAATCTGATTACCATAACTCCGGGAATATTTTTGGTGGAAGAATAGTTGTTCAATGTGGCCGGAGGGCATAAAAGTCGCCAAATTGATTTTGGGGGAAATTTTTACTTTCCTACGTAAATGATTAAAATTGACACTAATGACCAAAACTTTAAAAAAAATTCAAAAAAAAAAAAAGACTAAAATTGAATTCGGGAGAAAGTACTGGACTGTTTGTGAAATTAACTCCGATTAAGATTGATAACTGAACTGATAATTTTTTTTTAAATACTTGTGATATTACAAAAGGCAAAGCTTGGTATAAGAATTCAAATTCTGTATCTCACAGTCTTTACGTCTGAAATGGTCTAGTGAATAGTGATGCCTAGAAATTATCACTAAAATCCCTGATCCTGTTTATCAGATGGGCAGTGCAATTATAAAATTTAAATCAAAATCGTCCCATAACTTTCCACATTTATTGAAATGACCCCGTAGTTATTAACTTTTTAAATTTTGTCTCATGTATTCAATTTGATTCAATTCAGTCTCAAATCGTCGGAGGTCGCTCAAAATTGCCCAAAACGATGGCGTTTTGGACTCTTGTCTCCACGCGCCCCTAATTTTGACCAAAATATGCTGACTCGTATTGATCCGCACAGATGGTATGCCAATTGTGTAATAAACTGAATAAAATAAATTGAAAATAAAATTAAAAATTACAACTCTTTTTTATATCGATTTTCAAAAAAAAATTATATTATTAATATATTGATACTACTAATTTTCTGAAAGGGCTCAAGTTGGGACCGGAGAAAATTATTAACTTAGATAGATTATTAATTTATCGAGTATTAATTTAAGAATATTTTACTGTGTATGAATATAAAATTATTAACTTCTTGCTGATTTTCTCCGCCAACATACAAATATTTCTAACGGAGGTCAGAAACTCATTCTTCTTCGTTTGCCTAAATTGTTTTTATTAACCAGAAACCTAGTAAATTATTTTCAAAAGGAGAAAATGTTGTAAGCTCACATACATTTGTATGTCTTTATTCAAGGCCAAACTTTCGCAAGAAACTTGTTCAGCTTATGAAATTGGATCCATATTAATAATATATGTTATAACATTCATTCACTGACACCATTACTTTTATAAAGTAATACCGTAACATTTACAGACGCATAAATGCAATGATATTAATTTATAAGTGTAATAGTATCAGTTGACAAGTGTCATGATACACTACAAAATAAGGGTCATTTAAAGAGGGTTTTAGAGAGGGTTTTAACGAGGAATTCCTATTTAGAGAGGGTTTTAACGAGGGATTCCTATTTAGAGAGGGTTTTAACGAGGGAAATAATCCCTCTTTAAAATAATTGTCGGGAACTGTTTAATGAGGGAAAAAAAACCTCGGCAAAACGCGAGGGATTTACCGAGGGCTGACATGTGTCGGAATTACCGAGGGCAGAAATCCCTCTCCAAAGTTCTGCGCACAGCCCTTCACAAAAGCCCTCATGTCCATTCCCAAATTCACTCCATTCCATTCCATTTGTATATTTATTTTAAAAAAAAAAAAATCACTCCATTCCACTTCTCTTATTATTATAATTACAAATTTACAGATCCACGCCCAAATTCAACATACATCATACACACACAGTAACAAAATTACAAACCACACAAAATCAAACCGAAATTCCTCATTCTTAATTGCCTTCACCTCATGTTTCTTCACTCCCTTCTTAAGAACAACAACAGTGAGCACGCCGTTCTCCATAGTCGCCTAAATTTGATCCAGCTTCGCGTTCTCCGGTAGGCAGAATCGGCGGCGGAACTTGCCGGATCTCCTCTCAACGCGGTGCCACGTGTCGGTCTTCTCCTCCTTCTCGCGACTACGTTCGCCGCTGATTTGTAGGACGTCCCCCTTGAACACGTGCGCCTCCGTCATCTCCTTCGGTCGATTTTTGGGCGCGGCGCCACCACCTTGCCGCCGCCGAGATCTTTGAGTTGCGATCATGGAACCGGACGCCGCAAATTGAAGGATAACGGGTCGAAAACTCGCATAATCAATGACATTGTCGATCTCTAATCACCAGATTTGGTGAAATTTGTTTTATGAACTTGTGAGAAGTTGATGATTTAGGGATTTTTTTGCTGCTATTTGGTATCTGGTTTGTGAAAGAGAAATTGGAGGTATTTATTTATAGGGTTGAGAAATTGTATTTCTTATTTTGGTTAATTGAATGCTTCGAAGAGTTTAAAGGGTTCAGGAAAAGAAAAATTTGCCGAGGGTTTATAACCCTCGTTAAATGAAATACTTATCTGGCACCGTGCAGAGTGTTGTTGACCGCGTCAGTGGGCAAGGGATTTTTTAAATTGGCGAGGGTTTTAAACCCTCGCTAAAAGCGCGTCTATCTTTGTGAGGGTTATAAACCCTAGCTAAAAGCGCGTCGACATTTGGCGAGGGTTATAACCCTCATCAATTTTAAACACTCGTTAAAACACTCGTGAATTAAATCCCTCTTTAAAACGCTCGTGAATTAAAGAGGGTTTCTATCCCCTCTTTAATTACCCTCGTTAAATCAACTATATTTTGTAGTGATATTAGTTTATAATTAAGTGTAATGGTATCACTTGATAAGTGTAATGGTATCTGTTTATAATGTGATGATGTGGTCTTTCAGATGAGACTGGTTTAAGAATAAATGAACACCAAGAGAATGTGAACTGTACGGATGAAGAATCTGACATCAATAACTCAGAAATCAACGAGTATAAGAATATAGTTCTTAATCAATTGAAATTGGGTAGTGAACTTAGATGCCCCTTCTGTGTTGGTGAGGAGAAATAGGGGTACCATCGTCTTCTCGAACATGCTGTTCGAGTAGCCGAGGCTACCACAGAAAGTGGAAAACATAGAACTAAACATTCTGCAATGGCTAAATACTTGGCAATTGACCTTGCCGACGAGGCCCAGCGCCTACCTCATAGTGCAGCAAACAGAATCCTCCGCGATCTTGCACGTGAGGAGGAAAAACTACGGGATCGGATGCTATGTGTCGACAAGGAGAAGACCGTGTCTATACGTAGGATACTCCAAGAGAATGATGAAATTCAACACACTATGCTTCAAAGTAGTTTGGAGTACTCACTATATATATAGAAAGTAAAATTCACTTTTAGTCCACGGGACCTCACGATTTTGGTCTCAATACTCACCACTTTGGTCTCGTAAGAATTTTTTCGTGTAGTTTTGGTCCTTCCGTTACAAAATCCGTTAAGTTAAACTGCACTTTTGGTCTCAAATCTTGTCCTATGGGACCAAAACTGCAGCTGACTTTAATGGAAAATGTAACGGTGGGACCAAAACTGCATGGAAAAATGGTTTTGGGACCTTGAGGGTGATCGTGGGAAGTCCAAAGTAATTGACAGAAAGAGGAAACGTGGTGAATATCGAATCTATTTCGTAGATACGAGTTCTTTGATTTTCGATTTTCCTTGGAACGATTTTGGTCAAATTGTTCTCTGTTTTAGGGGAAAGGGCAGTCAAAGAGCAGAACAACTCCTCCGACTCTGGTAGTCTAATGCACGACTTTTGATCGGTAAAGAAAATTTTTACGAGTACAATGGGTACTTCATGTCTAATGCACGACTAACTGGTGTTTTTATCAACGTAAATGAATACTGCCCAAATGTTTAATAGACTCGTTACTCTCTTTTGTAGACTCTGAAGAAGAGTTTGTTTTTAAGGCCAAGTCTGCACAGCTATCCGACGTTGATTCGATGGTTGAAGGTTAGTTTTTTTCTCAGTTACAAAACCTTAATATAGTACTAGTGTGTAATTTATTAATGATTTGTGTTATATTTTTTGTTAGATGATGTAAATGTGAGCAAGGGTGGAATATATTACAGAAGCAATCTTAAGACATCGATTAAAGAGTTAAAAAGCGTGCGTTATGAAGATGCGCACGTAAGGGAGATAAAGAGGACTCCGTTCTGGTTATTGTTCAGTGTCATCTACAAATCTGCAGACACGGAAAAATTGAAGAGAAGGTGTGCAAAGTTCGAGGATACCATAAAGAAGATAATTTTAAGTTTTGATGATTCGTTTGAGAGATTTGTGATGGGTGGAGAGGTGATTAAATTGCTAGCTCCCAATCAGAACTCGTCCATGGCCCTCCAATTAACTGGATACCTAGAGAATTTCGAAGACATATGCGATTACGATTGGTGCACTTTTATCGTGGACATGTTGAAATGCCAGATTATCTCCAGCAAAAGTTTGAAAGCTGGAGGATGTACGATGCTACTTCCTGTAAATACATCATTATCAGAGTTAAATTCATTGGTCACACAGGTCACAGGACCTCACGATTTTGGTCTGAATACTCACTACTTTGGTCCCGTAAGAATTGTTTCATGCAGTTTTGGTCCTTCTGTTACGGAATCCGTTAAGTTCTACTGCTCTTTTCGTCCCAAATCTTGTCCCGTGGGACCAAAACCGCGGCTGACTTTAACGGAAAACGTAACGGTGAGACCAAAATCTGCATGAAAAAATGGTTTTAGGACCAAAGTGGTGGGTGTTGGGACCAAAATTGTGAGGTACTGTGTCCTGTGGAACCAAAAATTAATTTAACTCTCATTATCATTACAATAGTACTTTTTTTTATTATTATTATTAGTGTTTGAATACTTTGGCATGCTTGCACCATTTTTCTAAAGATTCTGCATGCTTTGCAGTTTTGGTTGTGTGAGCATACCTGTTTGGTTAATCCATTGAACGAGGTTGCCTTCCCACGTTTTTTGAGGTGGGACTTGAAAGAACTGAACAAAAACTCTCCCGGGGTTATAAATGTCACCGATCTCAATCCAAACTTTGTAAGTCTTGCAACAACAATCACCCATTTGTTTCATAAGAATGAGAATCAAGTCCCAAATTATGTAGTCTTCTATAACTCTTTCATTTTTTTTTAATTACAGGTACCAAATCTTAAATTGAAGCCGAATTCCACTCAGAAGAACACATTTCGATCGTTGCACACGTTTTGGGGAGCAGAACAGAGAAAGCGATCTTCTGATGAATCACACGATACATCGGTTGGTGGGTCGTCGCATGGCAAGACGCGGCTTAGCTATGATAGTGCAGATTCTTTTGACGAAGCCACATTCCCGAATACCACCCTTCTGAATTGAAGGTACAAGTGGTAGACGATGAGGATATATATAGAATTAATGAGTTAATTTTTTGAATGTCATTAGTAGAACTTTAATTCGATGCTCAAAATTTATTTAATAACATTTTTTTAAACCAGATATATACATGAACTTTATCACTGTTATACAAAATCTCTATCACTGTTTATGTATAACAGTGATAGAGTTTGTGCATAACAGTGATATTGAAGAACTTGGGTCCCTGAACTCGGTTCAGACAAGTTTTTTGTCAAACTTGTTTAGGGTGGTAGACGATGAGGATGAAATGCTCAAATGCCTCAAATAAGACAGTTACTTTGTCTTGCTTCTATGTATGAATGGACAAATAAACTTTTCAAATTTTAAGAATAAATTCACAAATCGTCTTGTATTTTTGCTCATGAAATCCAATTTTAGTCCTTTTCTGTTTACTTTTTATCAATTTTTGTCCTTTTGGTGTCGAGAGACGAGTTAGGGAGGAGATGAGATGCATAATTGATGAGATTAGGCGAATGCTGCCCTGGAAGGTTAGTGTTCTAAAAAAAGAATAATTATTCACACCAGTTGCACACACATAGAGCAATAATAATATTTTGAAATACATGATTTAAACTTGGAAAAATTGTTAATAAGTATAAATTTTTTATGCAAATTATTAATAGGTACAAACGGAATTTGTATATATAGCTAGCGAAAATTGCATGCGAAAAGTGTAAATGTGTTTACATATATGCAATAATTTTGTATTTATTAATAAGTTGCAATTGTTAAATGTATATATCAGTAAATCTCCCAGACTTTAATTTTAATTTTTATAAACTTTAGTTTTAATTTTTATCACTTACATCAGATTTTAAAGTAAAAAATGCTGATTAATTATCAGTACTCCACTTCACCAGCCCTCTTTTCCAGCCTTGCTTCCATCAAAAGAAACCTCACAACTCGAAGAGATTTGTTTGAAATTAACCTCAGTTTATTTTATGCATTTGATGTGTTTCATGGTGGTATTGATGTCGAATATTGTAATTCTGGATAATCTAGGTTTATCAAAATAAAAGGTTAGTATTTCAGCAGAGCTGGTCCTACAATTTGAAGTAGTCGCGTGCATTGCACGTGAAATTTTCACCAGAGAATTGGAAATCCTGACGAAATAGATCAAAAGTGATTTTAAAAAAAAAATCAAATTGATAAAGTAAGAAGATAAAGAACTTAAAATGAACTTCGTGAAAAATAAATGACTATTGCACTTGGGGAGGAGAGTTTTGACGAGTTATTTTCTTTGTTGAATTTGCAATTTTTACTCGAACAGTGGCGGTGGGATTTGTAGACGGCGATAGTGGTGGCGATGGTGGGTTTGTAGACGGTGGCGGTGGTTGGGGTTTCAACGGGTGGTTGGTGGGTGGCAGAGGTGGCCCGCGACGGCGGCGGCCTCGTACTGAACAAGAAGCCGGCGTGGTGCAGTTTTTGGTGGCGGTTTTCTGCTCCTCCCCTACGAGCGCCACACTCTTCCCAATGCTGGCGATATTCAGTAGGCGATTGAGAAGATAGACAGAGAGAGAAAGTTGTCGCTTTTAAGAAGAGGGTTTGTATATGTGATTGAGGGTGAGGTAAAAGCTTTGTATAGTGATTTATATGGTGTCGTTGGGGGAAAGTGTATGATGGAAGTTGTTTTCCATGTTTATGTGCTTGTTCAATTTCTGCTAAAAGTTTATGTGTTTTTGGGGCTGAGATAAAGCTTTGTTTATGTGCTTTTTGGGATTTTTAAATTTCGACCTTTTTGGGTGCCGTCCCGTAAAATGTTTTAATTTAGTCTAAATGTTTTCAGCCAATTTCGTCCCCAAATCGCCGGAGACCGGTCAAACCACACAAAAAACGTCGTTTTAGGGCGTGTGTAAATTTCGACGGAAATGTTTTAATTTAGTCTTTGTTGGGGAATGAGTTATGATCTATTCGGGGTGAATATTTAAATCAAATTTAATTCATTAATTATTACTAGCATGAATTAATCTTATATTAATTCAAATAATAATTCAACAACATATCATGCATATAAAAGACCGGTCAAATCACACACGCGTACCCGCCGGGAAAGCGACTTGATCCGGACGGACTTTTCAAGTATTCCCTTAGCCCTTGCTCGACAATCGTAATTGGAAGGATACTACCGAACAATTAACAAAAAAAAAAAAATAAACTTTGTTTGGATTTGCTAATATTTCCAAAGACATGGAATTGTCTTGGGAATGAACTAATCATCCCCTATTTATAAGAGGGGGTTGAAATTTTAGTGATATTTCAATGTGGGAATTAAAAAAAAATATATCTCATATATTCTTTTTTTCCCATAATTAAAAATTACAAAACTTCATTAAATAACAAAAAAATAAATCAAGAAAATTTTGAGAAATTAAATATATATTCAAATTTTCAAAAAAGAATATTATTAATTTTCAAAAAAAAACTATAAATCAAAATTGAATTTAATGAGATAATCTTGTATTCCAAGAATACATATCTTCATTCCATAACAAAATTCAAAGAAAATCTTTCTCCTCTTTTATCCATAATTTTCAAAAAATTTTAGAGGAAATATAAGCAACAATATTTATTTTATTTTAATCATCTTTTTAGGTTATTGGACTATATGTTGGGCTACCAGGGGCCTTTAGGAGAATTAAGATTTGCTTCTAAAATTGAATATAATATTACAATATAATTCAAGCCCATAAATATTAATTAATCCCTACATAATTTATTGCACTATCCATCTTAACCCATATTACGGTCAATATGGAGGTTTAAGATTATTAGGGTTAATTAATATTGAATGTTCAACATTATTATCCACCGAAAAATCTATGCAAGATTTGGTATGAAAAAAACCTCCCAAGGGGCAAATCAAAAGTTTCATTCTCAAAATAAAATCAATCACGTGTGACCAATAATATTGCCCAAGATAAAAAGTAGCATTTTTCGCTACCCATGATAAGTTAAAGCAATAGTTACCGATCTCGCGGATCCTATTTTAAGGGGCTTAATGTTAAGAAACAACGAACCACCGAGGTCTAATTCTTCCTTGTTCGGTTCAAGAATTTATCCTCCCCAGAGGTCCTATTCAATAAGATCGGTCATGACTAGTGTAATCTCTCGTCAAGACAAACCCATCTGAGCCTTACACCTCAACCTTTCGCGATGGTTGTTCATTTCCATCTAGGTAAATGAATGGCGTACTTTTTTTACAAAGGACCGTTAATTTAATCTTTTGTGATCCGGTATCACTAAATTAACACGCATTTAATTATTGAACGATTATATAAAGAAATATATATAACATTCAATCATATTTAAAGCATCGGTGATAAACAATTTATTTCAATAAATAAGTCCGAAAATTCGGTTTTAGATTATACAAAGTAAAAAGCATACTTTTCGGTATAATCCCAACAAATACATGTGTATTATCTTGATTAAAAAAAATAAAAACAAAAATAAAAATTACACTTCATTAAATAACAAAAAAATAAATCAAAATTAAATTAAATATATATTCAAATTTAGAATATTATTAAATAAAAAAATAAATCAAAATTAAACTAACACCATAAAATTTAAATTTAAATTATACAAACACCCCAAATCAGATGCAAAAAATTGAAATCATACAACACCCCCAAAAGAAAAGTGTGGAGAAGATTGAACGCGATAAATTACACCAAAATCTATAAAAAAAAAAACTCCTCGCAATCAAAAGTTTCATCAAAATCCAATCAATCAATGAAGCTAATTCCAAGCATTTTCGGGCGCCAAGCAAACAAGATTCGACCCATTCACCCTCGGCGTGTGGGACCTTCCGTCGCGGCAAATCGCCACCGCCGCAACGAATGACGCAGTTCGGAGGCAGCGAATCGAGAAGGAGACGTGGAGAGCCATTCGTGATCAAGGCCGTCGAGAAGGAGGAGGTCAAAGTGGAATGGAACGTCCTCCAGTTGCGAGCGCAGACGAGGAGGAGAAGTCGACACTGGTGCGTCGAACTCGAACAAGTTCCGCCCCTGGGAGAACGCCAAGGTGGATCGGATCAAGGCGAGTATGGAGAATGGAGTGCTGTCATCCTTTGTGAATGAGTGAAGAAAAGGGATGTGAAGGCTATTGGGGGTGTTAGTATGAATTGATTTTTGTGTCGATTTGGGGTGTTTGTATGATTTAAATTTAAATTTAAATTTTATGGTGTTAGTTTAATTTTAATTTTGGGTGTGGGGAAGTTTGAAACTTCCTTTTTTCATTTAATTTTGATTTATTTTTTTATTTAATAATATTCTGAAATTGGAATATATATTTAATTTAATTTGATATATATTTATTTTAATTCTAATTTATTTTAATTCATATTTAATGAAGTGTAATTTTAATTTTTTTTTTTTTTATTTTTTTTTAATAGGAATAATATGTGGCGCGCCACGTGTCCAAATCTTTTGCAAGTCAAGCATTTCGATCGAATTAGGGGCGTGTAACACGCCCCTAAAAACGACATCGTTTTTGTGTGGTTTGACCGGTCTCCGGCGATTTGGGACGAAATTGGCACAAATTGGAAACATACGGGACTAAATTAAAACATGTGAAACTTACGGGACATTTTCAATAAAGGTGCAAATTTACTGGACCAAATCGATTTAAATCCCGTGCTTTTTCCCCCTGATTGTGATGTTTTGTGAGGAATGAGTGTAATAATAATTGAGGGGTTGAATGATGATTTTTTTTATTAATGGTGGACAAATTTTTATTGTGCAGGAAAGTTTTCAGTTTAATGTGCAATAAAGTTTTTGGTATGAGGTGGAACGTTTTGATTTATTATTTTAGATTTTAAATTTGTATATGTACAAAATATATGTTTATATGCAACGTATTATGTAGAAATACAAAATATTTAATGTACATGCAATATAATTATGTTCTACGCCATGTATGTGTAGGAAAGTTTTTGGTATGGGGTGGAACGTTTTGATTGAGTTTTTTAGATTTTAAATTTATATATGTACAAAATCTATGTTTATATGCAATGTATTATGTAGATATACAAAATATTTAATGTATATGCAATATATTTATGTTCTATGCAATATATTGAAAAGATAAATTCAATTATTTAGAAATATCTAAATCTCTTTTTATCATAATTTACAAATTAAAATTTAAAATTGAGAATTTAAAAGGTTGTAGCCTTGAGGTGAAAGTCTGCAATCTCACGTGAGTTCAAATGACATATTTATGAGGGAGGGAAGACACATGGATTAAAATATTCTACAAGAATTATTAATTATATTATGAGAGGACATAATTTAATAATAGGAATACATTAATAATTTTCAATTTAAAAATGAAAGGAATTGTTAATAGAAAAAGTTGTGTTGAAAATGGAAGGAATTATTGATAGGAAAATATGTGATGTGACAGGCTGACCATTACTTTTTGTATGATGCAATTTTTCATAAACAATGCATTTTTTGTGCACATATGCATTGTTGTTCACTTGTGCATTTTTAGAGCATAATGCATATTTTTTTGACGTGTGCATATTTCTGGAACCGAAATAATAAATATGACATAATAGACAAACAAGTTCCAATAAAAATATTAAATTTTCTTTTAAAAAAATAAATTATTTTCAACACATATACAAAAAATATAATTTATTTAAAATTAATCAACACATCTAAAGTTTTTTTTTTTTAATATGAGATAATAAATAAAAGATAAAAAATGGTGCAACTTTGCTTTTTATGACTTAAACAAGATTGGGGAAGGAGAAAATATTTGATGTGATAATAGGAAGGAGGAAAAGGTTTGATGTGAGTTGATGTTGGTTTTAAAAAAATCACATGAGACAGTTGCTTTTTTATGTGCATGTTGAGGGTAAATTAGATAATTAACACCTTTTTTTTTTTTTTGTATTTGATAGTAATAATTTTTGCACTTGTACCTTTTTGCAAGTTTGCTGTCTAAATTGTAGTGATTAGTTAGTTCATTATCCATACTCCAAATTTTGTTTAAATTACACGTGCAACTCATGTGTTGGATTTAAATCCTTTAGAATCAACTCATATAATTAAAATAGATAATTTAACACTTTAAAAACAATAAAAATAAATATTTTAAATATGAATTATATATTTATATGTGCAATGCATGTAAATTTTAAAATATTTAAAAGACAATTAACTTACTATATAGTGTGTTAAAAATAAATTTAAAATAAAAATTATTATTGAAATTTAAAATTAGTAATGCAAAATAAAAAAAAAATTGAATTGGTAAACTTAAATCCCCACACTTTAATGGGGTGAGAGACTCACTATTTCACCACATAATTAAGAGGCACAATTGCATGAGAGGGTCTTACGGTTAGACAGAGTATAGGTTGAACATTGATGTTTTAACACTTTAAAAGGGGTGGGTATAATTTGTATTAAGTTGTACTCTATCTCATATATGAGACCGTTTCGTATGAATTTTTATCATAAATTAATATTAGGTACATCATGTATTTTAAATGTATTTTTAAAATATACAATTTTTTTCATTAAAACGCTCAATTTATTTACAATTAAATTTATAACTTGTTTAATATAATTATATTCAAAAAATAAATTGTAAATTTTAAAAATACCCTTAAATTGGCGTCAAAAAATATACAACTTGTTCAATATAATTATGTTCAAAAAATAAATTGTAAATTTTAAAAATACCATTAAATTGGCGTCAAAAACTTTGTAATGGATAATGATGCTTTACTATTCACATTTTGTGCTTTTACCCAATCTCAAAGAAGAAAAGGTTACCTCATCTCATCTGTCAAGAAGTGTACGGACCATCAATTCCTCCACCGCCGCCGTATGCAACCAGTTCTCCGCCTTCTTCTCTGGTAGGCAAACACAAATCTCACTTATTTACTCTCTTTCATTCTCTGTTTTCCCTCTTTAGCCTAAACTGAAAAATGTTTTAGTTAAAAATGGTGTAATAGTGGCAAAATGCGATTGACCTTGCTTGTGTTTTGTTTGAGCTCAACATATAAAATTATGCCCAAATGGTATTCGGAATCTAGCTGAGTTCTTGAAAAACAGAGAAAAGGCATCAATTCTCTAAACACACCTTTTGCATTTCAGTAATTTTGTCTCCAAAATCTAGATTCCTTTTCCCCCCCTCTTGTTCTCTGCCTGTTTATTTTCAAATTTTGCTTTTTGATCCTAAAAATCCAATCTTGGCGCGGAGATTGAGCAGAACAAATAGGTAATTGAACTAAAACAAAATGGGAGTCTTGAACGTAAGAACAGTGAAGAGATTTGGATGAATTATGTGTTTAGTATGTTGTCTTAATTAATACTACTCCCTCCGTCCCCCATCAATTTGTATTGTTACTGTTTGATTCTTTTTTTAGCAAATAAGTTTTTTATTAGTATTTAAAATGATAAAATAATTTTAAAAGACGATGATAGAGGAGGCGTATACCTAAAAAGTCACTTTATTATTTTAAAAATTAATAAACTATTTGTTTGCTAAAATACGAGCAAAAATATAAGTGTGCAATATCTTGTGAGACAGAGGGAGTAGTAGTTAGAATGAACCATTCACTACAATCTTATGTATGAATCTTATATATGTATGTTATTTTATCACTTAAAAGGGTTAATCATGTCAGTACTACTCTGTTTCTTTGCAATTCTGTTTTAGATGGGAAGCAAAACTGATGAAGAGTCTGATATCAGTGATTCAGAAATGAACGAATACAAGGAGGTGACTTATAAGTTGCTGAAATTCCGAACTCACAAAATTAGGGCACCTAACGGTAAACTTATGTGCCCATTTTGTGGCGATAAAGAACAAGTATTTCAGTACACAAGTCTTCTTCAACATGCCATTCGAGTGGCCGAAGGATCAGAAGACAGCGCAAAGAAACGGGCCAACCATTTCGCGGTGGCAACCTACTTGGTAACTGATCTTGCCGATGAGGCTCCGCCTGAAATGTCGAAGCCTTCACTGGATGTTGAATGCGGCGATGGCTTCAAAACCGCCTTGAATTCGGTGCAAGAATGCTACCAAAATCTGGTTGAAAAACTCAATGTATGACCCTTGATATATTAATATACTAGCTAGTACCATAAGTTTTTAATTTTTCCTCTGCTCCTTGTTTATAGTGTATCATATGCAATTGATACATCCATGCCTTTATCAATTTTGAAGGAGAAGGAGGAAGAGTTGCAGGAGAAGGAGAAGGAGTTGTCTTGTTTAATCTTGAAAGAGTTGAAGAGCAATAGCGAGTTGCAAGGGGCTCGCAAAGCACTAATACAGGTATTTTAATGTTCTGCTATTGGCAAAGTCTTGTGTAAACCAGATTTACCATGCAACTGGTTCGCATTTT
The DNA here is from genome assembly GCA_037126765.1 of Stenogyne calaminthoides. Taxonomy (NCBI): domain Eukaryota; kingdom Viridiplantae; phylum Streptophyta; class Magnoliopsida; order Lamiales; family Lamiaceae; genus Stenogyne; species Stenogyne calaminthoides. The sequence continues at coordinate 3,108,251 of JBBCBC010000043.1, read as the reverse complement.
GTGTGTATTTATAAACTGTATTAGTTGTTTCATTGAAAGGTATTAGTTTAACAGTATTAGTCATTTCGTTAGATGGTGTTAGTTTAACGATATTAGTTGTTTTGTTAAAAAGTATTAGTTTTTACACTGTAAAGTATTGGTTGCAAACTAATTGCACGGTACTGTTTTACATAAGACCAACTCTCTGCTATTTGATCCCAACAAATTCTTAAACTCTAGAATTGTTCTGTCAGTAATCCAACTTTGGTTACAAATTAAGTATCCTGTTTTATGATCAACAAGCAATGCATGATGGGATTATCCCTTTCTTTTAACTACTTAATGCCTATGAACACTAGAATTATACATCCTCCTATCGCTTTCAGGGTTTTCAAGAATTGAAAGACATGCCGAGTCAGAGCCCTGTTGTTATAGGGGTAAAGAACATGGGGGAACTTGATCTGAAAACCTTCATCAAGGCGTACCAGCAGAAAGGGTACAGCTCCCCGCATATGGCTGCTCGAGTTTTCTCCACCTGGCAAGAAAAACTCAAAAATCCCGAGTGGCATCCATTTCGAATTCAAGATCTTAAGGGGTTCTCTAAGGTCCGTCTCAAATCGCGTTTCTGGTTCATTTTTATTCAGAAGCATGGAATTGTAATTTTTTGTATGTCATCGGTAAAACTTTAGTTCGATGCTCAAAATTGATTTCAGAGGGTGGTGAACGATGAGGATGAGACGCTTAAAGGCCTCAAGAAATTGTGTGGTGTTGAAATTTATGATGCTGTTGTGACGGCCCTGGAGGAGCTCCAAGGATACAATTCGAGCGGGTGTTATCCAGTTCCGGAGCTGTGGATCATTAAGGAAAATCGCAAGGCGAAGTTGGAGGAAGTCGTCAACTGCCTCTTCGCTCAATTGAAGACGCTTAAGTGCAAGAGAGCTTAAGGAGGTATATGTATATGGTGCTCTCAGCTAAGACGATCTTTACTCTTTTTTCTGTGAATTACACTGACAAGCTTTTTGCCGCATTTTGCACGATTAACGTAGTTTGCTTCTGAAATGTGTTCACTAGCTAGGTAGATTGATAAACATGTTAGCTTGAATTTTAAGTGAGTTGCTCCTGCGTAGTCTTGCTAATAGTAGTAGTCTTTTAATGATATTTACTCTGTTTGAACTGGCTATCATGGCCTTGGCTAACTCATAATCAGGGGAAATTTATTGTACAAGTTGGTTTTCTAATTCTTCTCTTGGAGGGAATTTGGAATACCTGATAATGCAATAAATGTAATTAAAGTAATCAGAAAAAATCATTTTTGTTGCAAGGAATTTTGGAAGAGTAAATATGTCTCAAATCTTTAATTTATTTATTTTAAAAGAAAGGAAACTCCCGCCCAAATTATTTTTTATTTTAATACTCTTAAGAAATTCTAGGAGACAGTCAAGGATAGTTAATTACTACTCTACATTTTTCCTAGATCACCTTTCATTGACTCCAAGTATAAAACCTCTAAATTCATCCTTGATCTTGTTCAATGCATTTCTGTTTTCAAGATTGTTGTTGCACCCGGTTTGATTACCGACGAACAAACTATTATTTTGATAATTTCCGATTAATGGGATAGCGAAAGCAATAAAAAGACACACGATTGATTACCCAGTTCGTCCTGGAAATGGACTACGTCTGGGGGCACCAAGCCAGGATTGTTTACTGTATTATTTCTGCCTAGGATTCTAAGATTTTCGATCCTTTACAAAGTACATTACAGGTTATATTTATAGATGTAGATCTAGGGCTACAGTCTTCGTGGGCCTCGTCTCGTGGACCAACCTAGGGTTTCCTTTCTTGGACCGCAAGTTGCGCTTACAGATACACATTCCCTAGTTATATCCCGAGAAATCCGCCTCATTAGCGCTTTCGAATCTCTTCCATATTTATCTTCAATCAAGCTCGGGACCGCGATCGGCCCCGACTTAGGATCCTACCAAGTCGCCTCGCGACCTTCATAGCTCCCCTTCTAGCGACACCTTGACCTTAAAGTCGCTCAAGACTTGCTCATTTGGATAGTACTTTCGGATAAAGTGATGACCATAAGTGGCCCAATTCGGCCTCCACTAAGTCGGGTTATTCCCTTACAACAATTGCCCCTCAAGATGGTCATAAGCTTGCCTTGGGATTTTATCTTGAGCAGATTGACCACTTGACACATTGGCGATCGATCTCGGGATCGTGCCCGAACGCATCGCCGTCCTTGGGGAGGCAAAGCGTCACCTCGATTCCTTGAATCGGCAGTGGGTATGACCGATTTGTCGTGATGGCCTGGCTGACAAGTGTCGTCATGGGCCGCGAGCTCGCTCAACCTATAGATGTGGTGTCGACTTCAGCGTTTGCCGATCGCGACTTATTATTTCGGGGGGTCGACTATATCCATATTACATTTTAAGCCCTAATTTATAAAATGGCGAGGGTTTTAGGCCTAAACCCTTTACCCTCAACCGAGGGGCGGCTTTAGAGTTTTGATGAGCTTGGTACCAGAGCGAACCCGAATGTAACGATTCGCCCGCTCTTCAACCTTATATGGCCTTCAATTCACCATACAACTCTTACACTCGATTTAAGCCCGTAGATGCCGGATGGCGATGGCGTGTCACCATGCTCGCCAGCGGTCGTCCGGCCCGGCTCGCCGCCCTCAACACGGGGGTGTCTTCGTCTACCCGTGCCCCGATTGACCACAGGGATGAAGGGGGTAATGACTACGATGAGCGATTCTTAGCGGAGTTGGAGGAAATCATTCACCTCCCCGTGACTAAATCCTTCCCCTATAGCACTCTGCGTTGGAGGAGATCTGCGACGCCGGTCCTTTTCCAACCCGCCCGCATGCCGGGGCCTTTGAACGGATCTTCGATTACAACTCTTTATCACCTTCGAGCTCCATACAAAGCGACACGAGCGCAATGCATCGGAAGTCGGTCAAGTCGGACTTTGTAATACCAGAAAAGAATCGGTCGAGTTGTCCGATCATACGTCGGCTCCGCCGTTCGCTTATACAAGGTGCCGGGACATGCATTTTTATGGGGCGACCTCGACGAAAGTCTTGAGCCGACCACCGTCGGGATGATAGGTTTGAAACGAACATACCATGGAGGCCGAGATTAGATTAACAGTTTTGGGCCATTTCTCACGCACGGGCTCGAACCAAAGCCTTACAAATAACCCCTTAAACTACCGAGTTACATTCTCTCCACCATGCTTGTGTTGGGGACAGTGGGTTATATCGGTTGCCGAACCCCGGAGAAATATCTTTTGTGATGGCGCCCATTGCCCAAGTCGAAATTTCTGATGTCGTCGCGACTTTCGGGCGGGGGAGCTTCGTGGCCGGGATCCCGACAAAAGTCGGCCGGTTGGCAGCGGGGAAGTGGTGGTTAGTTGGAGGTGGGAGTCTGTGGACCCTTCAAGCACTCTGCCCATACGTCCCCGACAGTTATGTGAACCCGGTAGAACACGGTAAATCTTACGCTTATGGTTCGAAGCATCTTGATCTAATTCTCGTTTTTCTTTTTTTGCGGTGTTCACTTAAAAAAAATCGAGGACTGTATTGGGACTTCTTGGAGGCCTTCAATCTAGTCCAAGTGATACCTCCCGAGTGCCGGGACGTCAGCATACGAACTCAAGCTCGGTAAATCTCTCAAAGGTGGCTTATACACGTGCACCGCGTCATTTGAAGATCCCTTGTAAAAAGTAACGCCCGGCGTGACAATCAACTTTTGTTGTCGACTGTTTGACCCATTGCGCAATTTCATTGTCCTTGCAGACCCCAACATCCCCATTTATCGACGCCAGCCCCCTGCGGACGTTATGGCCTCCCGCAAGAAATCTGTTCTTAAGCGGAGATGAGGCCATGGCGACATTTGAGTTCGCTCCTCCGATTGACCCCGAGGAGGCTGCTCCTCCAAGTTCGGACCCCCGGAAGCTCCTCCGCCCGTTGACAAAGGGTAAGAGGAAAGGCGGATCCGGCTACCGGCTTCCGAGGCACCGCTCAAGAAAGTGAGGAGGAGATCATGACCTACCAATCGGAAATCAATAGAGGGTCGGGAGGTCCGGACCGTCCGGATCCCACGCCGCAACCCGGCTACATCCATCCCACTCCCGCCACACCGCGGGCGATCGCCTCCCGGTGCCTCGTCCCGGAGAAGAGGTCGCCACGAAGATGATGACTCATCAGTCGACGCGTCTGGGAGTAGATGAGTAAGTCCTCGCCTTGTTCTTCCAAATCCCCGTTTTTTTCGCACAATGATGGTTTATCCTCTTTTTCACTTTACCACGGGTCGGTGGCGAGAGTTTTCTCCGGAGGCGGTTAGCTTCCTCCGTGTTCACTGATTCCAGGGCCGGAGATCCCCGAGAAATGGCGTCTTCACTCTCTGCCGACTGCGGAAGATCTCGGGGGTGAACTCGTCCGATCATGCAACGCCTCGCCCGAAGGTGGCGGCGGGTAACTACTAAACCCATGGTCCATTCCTAAAAGGCGGCTTTGTTCCGGAGAAATCTAGTGCCCAGGCGGAGACGAACTCAGCACTGCTCCGGAGTCGAGAGTCCGGGTTGATCGATCGAGCCAAGTTGATCTGGCGGCGGCGGGCTCGAAGAAAGACACAGAGATCGAGTCGAGAGAGCCTTCATAGCGGATCTCGACCAGGAAATCGCTTGGTGAGGGTTGGCTGCCGAGAGATTGAATTGCTTACCGTGCGGCCAAGGGTTGAAGGGAGGCCGGCCATACGAGAAGTTAAAACGGCGGCGGAGGAGAAATTGGCGAAGTGGAGGCAGTCGGGGGTGAAGGCGGAGCCGTGGTGATTAAGGGGAGTTGGATACCGGGAAGCCCGGTTTAAGGTCATTGAGGAGGCGAACACCAACTTCGTTAAGTGATGGCATTGGCGGGTTTTATCAGTTGCCATAAGGAGAACCCTCCGGCGACCTCGGCGGGCTTGTCGCAGGAGCTCACAACATATGTCGTGACAACCCGCGGCTCGGCGCGTCTGCTTTGGAGATCAAGGACACGGAGGACATGGGAATCGATCTTTTTTCTTCCGCGATCGGTCGGCTCGTCGCCCCCCCGAGATCCGAGGAGGTTGACCCCTGTTGTGATATCTTCTTGTTTTTGGTAATAGATGAACATTGTCGTATGTAAATCCGGGTGCATGATATACATCGGTGCTCGGTGCATTTCTCCATCCGAAGTCGGAATAAATATGTTTTGAATCTTCTCTTTAAAATTCAAAGTGGATGTTCCGCGAATCTCGCAATCAACATTACGATTCTACATATTGATCGTTTTAAACTAAAAGAAAACTTTGGGGTGGAATATTTACATTATGTCGAATATCTTCACTCTCAATAGTTACATACAAGTTTATAGAACAGAGAAGGGCAAACCCCGCGTGGAGGAGGTGTCCGGGTTTAGAAGTCTCTTCCTCCGCTGTTGTCGCTCCCTCCGAGCCTATTGTGGAGGAGGTACCGAGCTCGGAGGTGGTTCCCCCAGCAATTGATGTGCCTTCCAAGCTCATTGTGGAGAAGGTGTCGAGCTCGAGGTCGGCCGGCCGCGGCACACATAAGAGGACCCCCTCGAACGGGCGGTCAAAACCCGCCCTCAACTACCCCTGTGGAAAAGGATTGACGATGCCGCCCTCCCGGTCACTTTTTATTTTTCTTTTTATCATTGTACGGCTTTTCGGGCCTAGATTTGTAATGCACTACCTCTCGACCTTCGGGTCCTTTATCAATGAAAGAAGTTATTTTGTTATGTCTCGTCTGGTGTTCATCTTATTATAAAATAAAACTCCCATATTTCATCCCCCCCAAGTCGAGGTCGCAAGCTTGTCTTGAGGCTTTGACTTGAACTCGTACTTCTTATCGACTTCTGATAGGTCGGACTCAAGAAACGTGCCTACGCTGAAATTTCCTCCTTGGGGAGGTGGACCGTTGCCTCGATTTTCCAAATCGGTATGACGTTTGACAGATCCGCAATGATGGCCTGAGTATTTGGGGGCACCGGGCGCCGCAAGTTAGACCAACCAGAGGTCGCGTGTTGCCCACGCGCTGCTCGTGCTGCACCGGTTTCTTTATGGGGCCCTCGAGAGTCGAAATTTGCTTTCATCTATAAATAGGGCAGGATTTCGGGTGGATAATGCGCCTTACCCCCCTCTGATTTCCTCATATATCGTTCTCAAACTTGGTGTGGGCAACTCCGTGAACTTCCTCACGAGGGTACCCTCCGTTGATGGGCTTCATTTCTACTGTGCTTACGGCTTTTTGTCCTTTCGGTTAGTCCACGAGTTCCCCCGTTTCGATGTTGCCTTCATCGGAGGATGATCATACGGCCATTGCCAAGCTTTGCTACCACCCGGGTGGCGGGCCTGCCGCCACCATGATGGAGGTGCCCCGGGCCCTCTGCCCTTTGGGCGCCGATCATGATGATGGGGTTAGTGGTGATGGGTGTTTTCCGGCATGTAGGGATTTTGTATTGTATATGCAAATCTGATCAAGCCAAAATGCCCTTCACAATCCCTTGAATTTTTCGCATACGTGTATGACACTCGCGTTCATTTAACAGCGGGAGGTCCCGATGCGACATCGACCTTTCTCCGGATGTTAAAACATCCTTTTACGATAGTTTTGCGGCATCTTCCTCGGCGACCTCCGCGTCAAGAGAGCGCTACCTAGATAGCAGCGTAGTCTTGAGACCAAGTCGCTAGCTTCGATTGGGTCCGTAGTATAGACAGTAGTTAGCTGGAGTAGTGCTTGATATAGACCAAGTCGTTAACTTCGATAATTAGAAAAAATGTATTGTATTGGAATGCTTCTTTTTACCGACCTCGGGTCTATTGTAATGGGGTTCTCCCGACCTCGGGCCTTTATCAATGAAATTCTCATTTTTAATTCCTTTTTGTGCTGACTTGATTTCCTAATGCGACTTTTGCTTAGTCCTTGTCGTCTTATTTTCTATGCGACTTGTTTCTTGGACATTTGCGTAATCATCTTACAAAGTCGGGGGATGATCGCACCGCTAGGGTGGCGGTCTCGCCTCCGGTATTTCTAAAGTCACACCTCGGGTTCACATGTTATCAGTTATGTCTTTTATGCGACCTGCATGTTATCGATCATGTCTTTCATGCGACCTGCATGTTATCGATCATGTCTTTCATGCGGCATGCATTTCATCGATCATATGCTTTTCGTGCAACCCGCTTGGTTTCTACACATAGGGATGTTTTCTTTTAAACAGAATAGAGAATTAATGATACCAACGGTATTCGTTTACAACGATGTGATCAGTACAAAGGTGTAAATCTATTGATAGTATTTCTTCAGGTGAGTTGCATTCCATGGGTATTGGGCCTTGGTCCCATCCCTTTCTCGAGCTTCGTATGCCCGTTTGGGAGGACTTTTCGATATCTCTGGAATGGGCCCTCCCGGTTTGGACCGAGGGCACCTCTTGAGTCCCAAGTATCTTTTTTTTTAGCACTAGGTCTCCGACCTTAAAAGCGTCGGTCGCACTTTAGATTTGTAATATCTCCGGCCTACGCTTGTATCACGGCATTCCTCATGTTAGCCTCAATCGCTTTTTTTTTCGGTAGGTCGAGGTTCCTTTCTAGGGCCTCGTCGTTATGGTCGAAAGTGACCTGGCTGGTTAGGAAGGTCGGGAAGTCGACTTCTCTAGCGAACCTGGCCTCGGTTTCAAAAGCTAACGAGTAAAGGGGTTTCGCTGGGTTGAGTTCTGCCGGGTCATCTGTATGACCACAGCACATCTGGGAGATCGCTAGCCCATTTCCCTTTTCCCCCCTCGATCTTGGCCTTGAGCATGTGCTTTATGATTTTGTTCACGGCCTCGACCTGGATGTTTGATTGAGGGTGGTATGGGGTAGAGAACAACTTTGTGATCTTCCACTTTTTGAAGAAGGCGTCGATCTTAATACCGTCGAACTGCTTTCCATTTATCGATATGACGCGCGAGGTAGTCCGAACTGCGCATATAATGTTTCGCCATATGAACCAGATGACATGATCTTGGTCTATGGTCGCCAATGCCTCAGTCTCGGCCCATTTTGTGAAGTAATTCACTGCTACCAGGGCATACTTGACTGATCCCGGGGCCTTTGGGAGCGGCCCAATGATGTCTATCCCCCACTTTGCAAAAGGCCAAGGACTGAGGATGCTTGTGAGCTCTTCTGGTGCGATTTTGATGGAGGGAGCATAGATCTAACATTTGTGGCATTTTTGACAAAAAAACGATGGCATCGGCCCTTAAGGTTGGCCAAAAATATCCCTGCCTTGTGGTTTTGTGGGCCAGACTCCCCCCAGTGTTGTTTCCGCATGCTCCTTCATGTATTTCTCGAAGAATGGTTTGACCTTGTTCAGGCGTAATACATCGAAGTAGGGGCATGTCGAAGCCTCGCTTGTACAACTCCCCGCTGATCATTGTGTATCGTGTGGCCCATAATCAAGAATCGAACTGGGACCTTGTCGGGTGGCGAGGCCGCTTTATCAAGTATTCCATGATGGGTGTCATCCAGTTCGACACCGGGGTCTCCAATGTTGTTACGGTCGTTTGTGCGGTGGCGGGGTGGGAAAGTGTCGTGATGGTGACATCCCTCATATTCGGTGATCCCGAGGTCGCCCGGTAGGGCGAGCATCGAACGCGAGTTGCTCTCGGCATCCCTTTTGACATGGATGCCATGCGAACCAGTACGCATGTCTTTAATTTCGACAGTCGCCATCCTATCATCCCAGCCTCGTACTCCCCGAAACTTGGCGGTGCCACGAGGAGTTGGGGTGGAACTGTAGTCTCTTAACGCCCATGGCGATTGCCATTTTAAGTCATGAAGCCTCATATTCGGCCTCATTATTCGTTGCGGGGGAAAATCAAAGGGTAATGGCGTTCGAATGAGATCCCCCTCGGGGATCATTAAGATTAAGCCGCACCTGGACTTTTTGAGAGGTCGCCGACCATCTACTAACAGCTCCACGGCGAATCGCTAAAATTCTCTTCGGAAGGGAATGTAAGCTCCACTAGGAAATCGGCGAGCTTGGGCCTTAATCGCGCAGTCGTGGCATAAGTCACACCATATTGCCCCGACCTCAATGGCCCATTTGAGACATCGACCAAGTTAATGGTCGGTGGAGCACGTTCTGCGGCCAGCGGAAGTGAGGACCTCGACTGGTGATCAAAAAAGTAAGGCCTCGGTTCTCACACTCGCATGACTAATGCATATGCGGCTTCTCTAGCGATGGGTAGCGTTACTCGCCTCGTTCAATATCCGGCCGACAAAGTAAATGGGCGGTGGATCGGCCTCGGCTCCGGACTATCTTTGAGCTCAAGGCGGTCTCCGAGGGCCGCGAGATGTGAATAACTTATCTCGGGGACGGAGTTTGACGGTATGCTCACATCCGCCAGTAGGCTTTGATTTTTTCGAAGGCATCCTGGCTTTCGGGTGTCCATTCGAACTTTGCTTTCTTGCGGATCGTGTCAAAGATCGACTTGCATTTGTCCCCATCAGGAGATGAACCCGCTTAGTGCGGCCGGGGCATCCGTGAGTCTCTGAACCTCCTTCACATTTCGGGGGTGCCCCGTATCCATCTGACCTTGACCTTGCTGGATTTGCCTCATCCCCCATTTCTTGACCCGGTGTCTAAGAACTTCCGCGACTCCACTCCAAAGTTACACTTCTTGGGGTTAAGTCTCATATTGAACTTCCTGAGGATATCAAAGGTCTGTGCGAGATGAGATAGGTGATCCTCCTTTTTTAAACTCTTGACAACAATGTCATCGACATACACTTCTACTGATTTCCCGATTTGATCGGCAAACATATGGTTGACAAGCGTTTGGTAGGTTGCCCTAGTTTCTTCAAAGCCAAACGGCATTCTCTTCCAAACAATATAGGTTTTTTCGGTCGGAAAAGAGGTGTGTTGTCGATCTGGTTCGTGAATGGCTATTTGGTGATAACGAAAAGCGTCCATGAAGCGACATCATCTCGCGTGCCTACCGTGTTATCTATTAGGTGGTCGATGTGCGGCATGGGAAAGAAATTTTTTGAGCAGGCCTCATTGAGGTCGGTGAAGTCGATACACAACCGCCAGGTTCCGTTGGACTTTTTTACCAATACTGCATTGGCCACCCACTGCGGCTGGTAGGCCTGCATGATTAGGCCGTCAGCTTCTTTACCTCTTCGGCCAAAGCGGCATATTTCTCGGGGCTAAATTTTCGCCTTTTCTGGGCAACCGGTCTCCGAGATGGGTCAATGTGAAGTCGGTGACACGCGACCTCTGGATCTATTCCCACCATGTCCTTGTGCGACCAGGCAAAGACATCCAAGTTCTTTTTGAGAAAGTCGATCACTTCCCCCTTCAGGTCGTTCGGTATTTTGGAGCCGATAATGACTTCTAGATCCGGGCGAGTTGGATCTATCTTGACTTTCTCGAGTTCTTCCCCCGGGATGGCCCTTGGTCCCCCTTGTCGGGGGTCGTCGATCTCGGCCTCGATTAGGAATTCATCGGGCTCGTGCCCCATTCTTGGATCGAGGTCGCAATAGGTTCTTTTTTTGCTTGCTCTTTCCTTATTTAATTCCTCACCTTGTTCATTGCTACCTATTACAAATGTTTGTTTGATAGGTATTGATGCGGAATTGAAAAGAGACGAAGAGTAAATCAAACAACCTCTAACATCGACTTGGTCGCCCTTAAGCAGTCTTGACCAACCCACTCTTGGTGGGGAATTTTACAAATAGAAAGTAGAGGATTTGACCTCGAATTCATGTTCAAAAGGCCTCCCCAGGAAACCATTATAGGAGTTGGGGAGGTCGACTACCGAAAATATAACGACTTTAGTAAGCCCCTAATTTAAGCTTATTAGGTGGAGACCATTTCGGCGGCGATCGGATCATCGATGGGCCCTTATAGTAGCATCACCAAACCCTTCACGGCGTAAGTCATGCGTGGTGATATAGACATCGTAGTCCCCGAGCTGGTCGGGGGTTTTCTTGAAGAGGATGTTGCGAAGGCACCCCCATCGACGAAGTCGGACACCGTAGTTCCCATGATGTTGGCGGGATCACTGGTGGGGTCGGCGTTGGGATAAACCACTCCAACCTTGTCTTTTCTCGAACTCGATCGTCTTTGGACTCCTCCCTGGCGAGGGCCGGATGACACCATCTTCGGGCGTTCTCCATTTCCCTCGCTTCAAATTTCATCATCTTCCGCTGGAGGAGGAGCTGGAGGTCGATCCCGATCGTCCTTTGGGGAGAGAGGTGTGTATCATCGATCTCCGCGTTTTTCGGGCATGGCGGGATGGGTCGCTCCCGCCCGCTTTCTGGTTGTCATTTACGTGGTTTGCGCTCTCGCTGGCGGCGATCTCTGATTGCACGATCGCCGTTCGGGAGGTCGTTTGATGAATGCGTCAAAAGCGGGGCCGTCCTCATTACAACCTCGAGTTAGGCACAGGTCTTTGCACTCCATTTGGTATAGTGTCCGTCTGCTTTCGTGAAAGTGGTAATACTTGTTGGGGTTACGTTTGCCATTATTCTTTCTACGGGCATGGCGGGAGGAGTAATTCGCTCGGATCGAGTGAAGATGTGTCAGGGGTCATGCCCGGTCGTCCATCAACTTCAAGCGGAATGCTCTCGCCGAAGGGCTTGAAACTTCGGCGGCTTGTCTTGTGGTGGCGCTTCTTGGAGCTTTTCTTGGGCTCTGCGACCTCGTAGCCTCGAGTCGGGAGGTTCGAGAACTCATTTGTATGTATCAAATGTTCTAGCCGTCTCAGGAAAAATCGAATGTAACTAGTCGGATGTCGGTCATCGCGCGCGGGCATTAGCTTTTGTCCCTTCTTGAGGCCGTAGAGACAACCCTCATCGCTGGCTTCATCCCCAATGGGGTCTCCTTCAAAAAATCGCTTTGTCGATCCTCTCAATATAGGACCGATCATATTCAGATCCCCGCCGGGTGTTCATCGACGTTGCTTGGTCACGGCCGTGGGCGCCAGAGCAAAGAAGTGTGTTAGGAAATAGCGAAAGCGAATGGGCTTTCGAAAAGTGTCCACCGACAGGGTCGGGCAGAGAGGTGAACCATTGTCGAGCTTGGTCGCTAGGGTCGAGAAAAAGTCGACACTTGGTCGTGATCGCTGGCGCCTATGGAGGCCATGTACGTAGTTGTATTTTCGCTACATGGACCCTTGTCCGTGGTTTCCACTGTAGCTATTCAAGGTTGCGACGTTAATCTTCCTCTGGGTGGCCGCCAAGGTGACCAGAGTTCCAAGCGGGGAGTCTGCGACGGCAAGGAAAGGGTCCGACCCCATTGGCCCACTCCGACTCTCCATACGCTCCATCAGTTGTTGGGCCCAGGTGTGGGTGATCTTTGACAATTTGTGCATGTAATGTCTGTTGTTGCTTTCATTGCCGGGAATTGGCGGTTCGCGGTCGATCCCTCGGCATGTCGTTGTAGTGGAAATTCGGCCTGGGCAGTCGCGCTCTATCGATCAGTTCGTAGGGCTCGGATTACCGCGTCATCTTCGGCGATCCTTAGGGGCTTTTGGGCTCCCGAGGGCGCTGGTCGGTCGAACTGCGTTGTTCGACCTGCGGTTTTGAGGAGTTGGCGATTGCGAACCAAGGCGTGCCTTGCCGGATCATAGGCGATTGGCTCTTGAATGTCCGCCGAACTTCTTTGTTCCTTGTTCGGTGGTGGTCCGGTCCGCAAGCGACCCTCTTTGGAAGAAATTTGGACATTCTCATCATCGAGCGGCGTTTTTGTTTTTGGTCATTACGGCCTTTGCGTCTTCTGGGGTGCGCACCAAGTTCCACCAGTCAGGAGTCTTCACCGGGCTTGGCTGGCGAGCGGGATGTGAGCCAGTGTGATGAGAGCTCATAGAGGCCTCGCGCCCATCGCGGGCGTCCAGCTCTTGCCCGTCAGGATTACCTTGATTGCCTGCCATCGATACTGATCAGAAATGAGATGGGTTTTCCTTCAAAAAAAGTTATATCTCAGGAATGTGTTCCCACAGACGGCGCCAAATGTTGCACCCGGTTTGATTACCGACGAACAAACTATTATTTTGATAATTTCCGATTAATGGGATAGCGAAAGCAATAAAAAGACACACGATTGATTACCCAGTTCGTCCTGGAAATGGACTACGTCTGGGGGCACCAAGCCAGGATTGTTTACTGTATTATTTCTACCTATGATTCTAAGATTTTCGATCCTTTACAAAGTACATTACAGGTTATATTTATAGACGTAGATCTAGGGCTACAGTCTTTGTGGGCCTCTTCTCGTGGACCAACCTAGGGTTTCCTTTCTTGGACCGCAAGTCGCGCTTACAGATACACATTCCCTGGTTATATCCCGAGAAATCCGCCTCCTTAACTGCTCGAATCTCTTCCATATTTATCTTCAATCAAGCTCGGGACACAGTCGGCCCCGACTTCCGGATCCTACCAAATCGCCTCGCGACCTTCATGGCTCCCCACACTTCTAGCGACCTGCCAACCTTCCGAAGTCGCTCAAGACTTGCTCCAGCTGGATAGTACTCGGATAAAGTGCTGACCATAAGTCGGCCCAATTCTCGCCTCCACTAAGTCGGGTTATTTCCCCTTACAACAATTGCAAATCAATTATTTGAACTCAAACACGTAATATAAATTGGGGGCAGTTCTTGTATAATTTCTCTCCACTTGAAAGGTGAAAGAGAATGATCATTTAAAATGGGAAGCAAAATAGATGAAGATTCAGATATCAGCGATTCAGAAATGGACGAATACAAGGAAATAACTTATAAGCTGTTTAAGTTCCGGACTTACAAAATAAGGGCTCACGACGGTAAATTTAGATGCCCCTTTTGTGCCAATAAAGAAGAGGTTTATCAGCACAGACTTCTTCTTCTTCAACATGCCGTTCAAGCAGCTTAGAGCTCGGAAAATAGTGTAAAGCGGAGGGCCAGCCATTATGCAATGGCAAAGTACTTGGTCGAAAAACTCAAGGTGTGATATTCCTGCATAATTAACAATAAACTAAAATAGTTTATGATGATGTTGACTTTATAAGAATCCCACTCTAATATTGGGCTCTCATAATTAATATGATCGAGTGAATTAATGGGTTGTTGCAGGAGAAAGAGGAGTTGTCTAGTTTAATCTTGAAAGTTAGGTTGGGAATTTTGTTATTTTTTAATGGTAATCCTTTTGGATTGGTCAATTTTAATCTCGATTAAAAGGCATCAAAAAATCAAAAAGAAAATGGACATTCATATCTAAACGTGACTATGTTTGATTATACATATCAAGTCTTCATCTTCCATTTTTTTTTTGCTCTTTTTTTTAGGCCATTGATCTAGTTTTGATGATGACTTCGGTCGTTCACTTTGATGATTATGTAGGAATATTTGACTTTATATTTAATTATCTTCATATCATGAATCTTAATCTTTGTCTTAAGATTAGTCTGTTGATTATATTTTTAAATAATTATAATTATTAGTAATTGCACAAATATTTCTATTTTTCATTCTAATTTTATGAGTGCTCCCAAATTCATGATTATATGTATCCTCATGAGATTAGCCTTGTGTTTTTATCCAAAAAAAAATTCGATTTCTTGTGATTTAGGTTAAAATTATTGTGTTCTCGCAATGCGTTTGTTTCAATTTCTTGTGCATATTTTATATCAGGATTCCAGGTTCTCGGCAGTGAAATGTTGGTCATTCTAATGCTTAATTGGTGTAAATTCAGATTCTTCTGGCTTTAGGTTTCTAATATAACAATTTATGTTTGTTGGATAAGTCGTGATTTAGTGAGTGTTTCTCAATAACAACGAATTTTAAGTTTTTGGGCTAGCCTTGCCATATTTGGTGTTGACTTTTATTTGGTCTTTGAATGAAATCCAAAATTTGTTGACAATTGATAATATGTATTGTCTCCATTAAAATTGAATGTATATATTATTTGATCGGCTTTAATCGTGTTTGTGTCTTATTTATTTTTATATTTAAATTGATTGTTATGTACCTCTAATCAGTGGCGGATTGAGGGGTAATGAAATGTACCCCCTGTATACCTTATATTAAAATTTAAAAATTATATTTTATTATGTATAATTAGGAATAAGTACTCAAAGTAACCCTAAAATTTCCTTAAAAAAATTGTATCCCCAAATTTCTAATCCTGGATCCGTCACTGCCTCTAATCATGTATATTAGAAACATGCAACTTTTTATATTCAGGTGCACTATGCACTCATAATGTATTTTAAAAACATGTCATTTTTTATATTGAAATATGCAACTTGTTTACATTGAATCGTGCAACTATTTATATGGAAAAATAGTTGCACTTTAAGTGTAAACAAGTTGCATATTTAAATATAATAAATTGCAGTGCACCTGAATGCATATGAGGCTCACCCTTCAAATAAGAGATGGTTGTCAACCTCATTTGATGAATGAATAATATAATGTGTTATTTTTAGTATTCAATTTTATAGTGTGGATGTATGAAATGTCAAAATATATAAAGTTGCAGTGCCTTACTGTCATGATTGCAAAACTGTGAGGTGCTTTTATTTTGTAAGAGTCCGTATATCACTCATTTAGTGATATGAGATTAAAATGGATATAAAATTATGTGATATATTTAATTTTTCATATGTTTGTTAAGATGTATTATAACATGAGAACTTAAAAAATTGTTCTTGGTATAATTAGCAATGTTACATAGGAAGTGATATGAATAATTCAATCAAAATTTAAAAAAAAAAAAGTATGAACTTTCGGGTTGTAAGGAAAATGCATCAATAATAACCAGTGTTTTTAAAATCGGACCGCACCGGCTAGTTCGACCAGTTTAATCGGGAACCGGTCATGGTGCCAATCAAGTTATTGGCGCAGAGCGGGCCTAAACTAAATCTGTTCGAACCGGTACAAAATTGGGTTGATTGGGGAACCGTAGAATCGGTGAATCCAGTTTCTTGAATTTAAAAAAAATCACTTTCCTGCGTTTTTAATATCACGCCAGAAGAGAAGGCTCAAATAAGAGTCACGTATCTGCATCACGGCTAATATCTGAAATTAGATTTTTACCTCAGATATAAAATTATAAATATATTGAAGAAGAAGAAGCATTGGAGCGGTGGTTTGAGGAGAGCCGCTGGTGTTGAAGAATATTGTTCAAGAAATTGTAGGGTTTGCAAGTCTGGGCAAATATATAGTGTGGGCTAACATAAGCTTTTGAATCAATTAATTTCAAAATTTTGGGCCCAAAAAAATTTTAGAATCACGGCCTGGTAACTTTTTCAGTTTTTCTTTAATGATATGTGTGTATAATTGTATATGTATAAATATTGTGTGTATATATAATACTAGTGTTAGCCCCGCGAACTTCGCGGACTTGGAGAAATTTTTTATGTAAAATAATTAATAATATTTTAATATTTTTTTATTATTTAGTATTTTTTTATGATTAAATGATTTGTAATTCACAAAATATTGGAAATGAAAATATAATTAAAATATGCAAATATGATTTTATATGTTATTATATTTTATGACTCTATAACACGCAAATGAGTCCACAAATTTAAAATTTCAATATATATATATATATATATACACAATCTAAATTACAAATTTCGCAAAAATTATTTATAAAAAATATTTGTTATATACTTGCAAGGTCTCCCATCCGGACCGAAACATGAAATTTTCATACTTCTTTTACTTTTAGCTTTGAGACTATAACATATAATTGTATGTGTGTGAAAATCGACTTGAGAATATACAAACCTACAATCGAAAGAGATTGATACAAACTTTTATTTATCGTCATCACAAAACATAATATGATTGAAAATTGTTTCATCTTAAACTTTTCAGGCATTGTTTGGTATGAATTACTTAATATTATTTTTGGGATGAACTCTTCATTCCCAGTATTTTTTCCTAAAACTATTTGTGCTTAAAAATTATGATTTCCCGACTTTGAGAGAACCAACCTCGTGCAATTGTACAAATCTAACTTTACGTCAATATTCCTGAGAAGCATTACAGGCACTAATTCCTTTAAAATGAAACGATGATTTGGTAGTCTATACCATTTAATAGAGAAAATCATTAGAAAACAACTCTCCATTAGCTCCAGACTGAAACTTCATTCTGCAAATATTATTAAACTTCGATCAAATACTTCAAAATTTTATTTATCTTAAATTAATTATATTCAATAATAGTAACATTTTTAATATTTTATATATGTAAAATACAATATATTAATTTACTATGTAAATTATATTTAAAAGAAAAAAAAGATTTAATTATTTGACACCGAATAAAAAAAAAATAATACATTAACAAAATAAATTTAATTTTGAAATAAAGTAATGTTTAAAATTAATCACAAATTTCTAACAACATATTTGTAAAAAATATTAGTTGTAATTTTGCATGATTTCCCATCATAATCGCAACAGTGTTTTTAATTTTCATCGGTCTTCACTATTGAGACAACATTATGTAGTTTAACGGGGAAATTTTTTTTTTTTTATGTCTATAACTATGGAGATGGCAATTTAAGGACATTAAGTTTCAAATTGGGAAAAGAAGGTTAGGTAGTTTTAGTTTGGCAAAAGTATGCCCGTAAGTTTTGAGTTTGTGCAAGTTTAAGTCCATAAATTTTGAGTTTCCACAATGTAGGATCGTAAATTTTATGTTTTTTGAAATTTAGGCTCGTCTGTGTTAGAAAAATGGTCTATATTTACCAAAAAATATTAATGTCCTACTTTTGTCAAAAGAAAAGTTAATATCCTACTTTCCAAAACTGAAATTTACTGCACTTCCATTAAGTTGATACTGTGATAAACAATATTAGAGATATATTAAAATTGACAATGTAAGTAATATTAAACCAAATAATTGAATACAATATTCAGTTAACTTGAAGCAAAGTCATTAGTTCACCAAAAAAATTATTGATGCTTTAATGTTAAAATTTGTAGCGTTAAACTACCTAATTTTATGTTGTGTATTTGATTGAGTTTTAATTATTTATGTTTGTAATTGATTCAAACATATAATAAATATAATTCTCCACATAAGAGAAAATATGTATGTTTATACTGATATATATTATTTTAATATTGACATAAAGTATTTTAACACTAAATAGCAAATATAATGTCCTATATTTTTCCCAAAAAAAAAAAAAAAAAGTTAACGTCGTACTTTTGCCCAAAAAAAAAAGTTTATTTTTATGTTTGTCGAAAAAAGTTAATGTCCTATTTTTTTCCAAAAAGGATTAATGTCCTGTTTTTGCCAACAAAAAAGTTAATATCATATAGTTGTCCTTAAATTGTCATCTCCTTAAGTTGCGGGCCTTAAATAATACTTTCCTACAGTTGACCCTATGCAAAAACTTACATGGAAAGGTATACATTTACCGTCAATAATGAGAAGTATTTTCTCATGAAATTATCCACACGTATACGTACATAACATTTCACATTAAATCCAAAGTTCTGCAATGAAAGATATTTTAAATGGCAGCTATACAACTTCATTTATATATATAGCAGAAAATTTACCTTTTTGTATTAAAATCATGTGAAAGGTGAGATGATATCTGAAAATAAATTTGTCACAATTCCCACAATCTCAATGTATTAATCAACACTATGAAAATTCACTTGTATATAAATAAATAAATAAATAAATAAATAAATAAATATGCAATAATTATATAAGGTTAATTCCAAAAGCATGCATTAAAAACACAATATCTCTATGAAGTAACTCTAAATTCAGAAAAGAGAAGCAGAATTTCATTTAGCTGCTAACTCCGCAACTTCCACAATACAAAAAATCTCAAATCTGATCTCAATAACTTTTCTTTTCTTCTCCAAGAAGCTATTGATATCCTAAAAAATGGTCATGAAAGACTCACCCATTAAAAAATATATTATTTAGACTTCTGACCGAATTCATTAGAAACTATCACATCACTTGCACAAAGACAATGACACACATATACACGTCAATTCACCACTTAAATGGCTACATACATTAAACATCATGTTCATCATATCATTACACAAAGTAATAAGACACCATAATAAATAAAAATAATGAGTCCGTAAAAAAAAAAGAATGGTATTGTCATACATGAGTAGGGTAAAACATTAGGCGAGAAAGAGGTAACTAACCGAATATTTTCATGAATTCTACCAAAAAATAGTTCTCCTGAAAATATTATATTTTTCTAAGACAACGAAAGGAATGATTGAAACACGATATATATATATATATATATTAAAGGATCTAAATTAGCTACTATTTTTTATATAAGTAAGGTAGTGTGCACACTGCATAGATCATCATAATTATTATGAAAGAAAAACATTTTTTTAGGTTTCCAACTCTTTTTTTTTTCCTTCCTCGGAGAAGATTAGACAAATGTTAGTAAAATCACTACTGTAAAAAGCAGAATAACAAATAAAAATACCAGAAAAACAAAGAATTTTCTGATGGAGAAATATATCTACTTGCACAAACTAAAGGGTTGAGGCAGATAATTGTAAATTATGTGTTTCATATTGTGCAATAAAATGTTACAGTTGTCACTTCGAATGCAATAAGGAAAGCATACATGAACCTCAAATCACCATCTCGTTAATTCTATAAATAAAACCCACATAAAAAATCATCATATTATTCTAAGTGAAAAATACTTATATTTAAATATGAAATATAATTCTATTTAAATATAATCTTATATAATTTGTAAATTATATAGAATTTAAATAAATCTCATAATATGATAATATAAACCTATACTATTTCAGAGTACAATTCACCTCCAAAAAAATCAATATATTAATTGTATTTTAAAAGATTTTATAGCATACTAATTATTATAATTAAGGTATATCATACATTTATAGTATAATATAAATAAATTATTATGTCATTAAATAGTTTAAGAAACCATAATTAATTGGTGTAAAAACTTTACATGTTATGGCATAATATATTGGTAAGATTTAAAAAAAATATATATAAACATTTTAAATTGTATGATTAACAACAATAAAATAATTTTAAAAAAAAATCAATTTTAATATGTTTGACTTCAGCTCTAATTATTCAAATTTCAATTTATTATTAATTTGATTTGAATTAAACATAACATTTCATTATACTTTTAGAACAGACTTTATCGAGATTTTACAGAAAATAAGTTAGAAATCAATTAACATCAATGATCTATTAATGAGTTACTATATATATGTGTATTTCACCAAATGCCTATACAAAATATTATTTTTATTTTTTAAAAATAATTCAAATATTCAAAAGTTAAGATGACAGTTTATTTAAATAAAAAGATACTACGTTTTGACAAAAACTTGTGTGAACTCTTGTTCACAGTGAACTCGATTTTTTTAGTATCACTGTTATGTGTAAAAACTTTCATTGTTGTGAATAAAAATTATTATTGTTATGCACAAAAACTCTCACTGTTTAAAAATTACTTTATATTTTTAAACAATGAAGTTTTTTATGCATAACAGTGATAGGTTTTTACATATAACAGTGATAGAGTTCATGTATAGACCTAGTTTATAGGAGTATTACTCCTATATTTTTTCGTTAAAGTCATATGTTAACTAAAATATTTTTTACTATATATAATATTTTTTGTCAAAAAATTATTGTGATGTGGCCAAATTTTTTTATAATTTTTTTATAAATATGAGTAATTTATATTATGTTTTAGATCAATTCAATTAGACATCTAAAGTTTATCAAAATTTAAAAAAAATGCTTAATTAATCTGAAAATTAGAAGTTTTAGATTAAACATAAATCATCAATTACCTAAACTATTCTCTTATATTGAATATCAAACTTTTGAGGTACACATACATATTTACTAAATATTTTTTTAATGTTATCATTTTATATAAGATTTATCTATTGTATTTTTTTTTAATGATTCACAAAATACACGTAGTATTAATTTGGTGATCGAAAAGTAGCAACAATTGATATGACATATACAATTCTTTGTATATTTAAATCAAGTTTGACCTGATATATTTTTTAAATAAATTTAATATAAAATACGTTTTAACTTTAAAAAAAAATAGAACATAAATATATTTTATGATTTAATAAGACCATACAAAATTTTAATAAATATAAATATTTATGATTTAATAACGACATATTGTATAAATTAATTTTTTCACTTCATTTTTATTATCTCGATTTTCTTATATACTATTATAGTCCATATTTTATTTTGACTTTGAGTGATAATTCTACTGATATGCATTAAAAAATAAATTATAGTCATGATATATATATATATATATTAGTCGATTCGATTGATCGCATCCTGTTTAATATTTATATTTGGCATTCCACATACATCATCTTTAAGAATACCAACACAAAATTTAATATATCATAATAAATTTAAGTTATTTGAAATTTAAATAATCAATACTTTTCCATTAAAAAATAATACTTTTTCATTAAAAAACTATTCCCTTCGTCCCAAAGTTATTTACCCCTTTGTTGGGAGTGGATAGTTGAAAAGGGTATAGTTGTTTTATTGCCTTTTATGGAAAGGGGTAAATAAGTTTGGGACGACCTTTTGGAAAAAAAATGTAAATAACTTTCGGACGGAGGTAGTAATAGTGTAGGACCTAATCATGATAAGATAATATATTCATTTTTTATTTCTTTAATTAAATTAAATTTGTAATTAAGGATAAATAAATCATACTGTAATACTTATAACCAACAAATTAAATAAAAATTTCAATCAAAAGTATATAAATTTTTTCGTATTGTTCATACACCTAACACTTTTCAAGAATATACTGCTAACAAATAAATTAATTGTTCCTCTTAATTTGTATATTCAAATACCTTGTCCAAAAAAATTCATTTGTTTATCTAATGATCACATGTTTAAAATATTTAAATAAATTAGACCGAGAAAATTATGTTCCATTAGTTTATGCATATCTTCCATAAAAAAAAATATTACATCTAATTAAATATAGTTTGACCTTTTATGTATGGTAATTAATTTAAAATCAATTATCATTATTAAAATATTTAATATAATTAAACCTATATATAGAAATAAATATTAAAATTAATATTCACCTGTAAAAAACTATTTGCTTCCATGATATATTCCGGTTTATAAATTCTAAAAGCAATCCATAAATTTCGCTATCTTAAAGATATATTTAAAATTAAATTTTGAACGTATTGTAATTTAAGTATTAATCATTGCAATAATAAAGTTTTTCTTATGACACTTTTACATTGATTAATTGTACCTTAGCAATCATTTTTGGAGATTTGGTTAACTAAAAAGTTTCCACAAATTTCATTATGTAATAAGTATATTTTTACGGCATCAAATTAATCATTTTAAGTATGCGGTTTATATCTCCTAATTAAACATAAATATTTGATTTTTTTTCAATCTGACGCGTTTACATATATTAATTGTACATTGCCAATAAATTTTGTAGTTTTTATATCAATATTAATTATACCAATTTATATATTCAATTAAAAAATTATGTAATTATGCGAAATAGAAAGTATTAGTTCATCATGAATGGGATAACTTAACAATCATGTTTGAGGAGTGTACGCGTAACACTAAGAATTGCAAATATAAAAAATTATAAAATTAAATAATCGAAAAAAAGTAATACTATCCATGAGAAAACCAATACTATAAGAACTAATCATGATTAAATAATATATATTCATTTTAGCTCTTTAATTAAATTAAATTTGTCATTAAAGATAAATAAATTATGATACTTATGCACCAATAAGTCCAATAAAAATTTCTACGAAAAAGTACATAAAATTTTTTCGTAATGTTCATACGCCTGATACTTTTCAAGAATATACTGCTACTAAATGATTTAATTGTTCCTCTTAATCTGTACATCTAAATATTTATCCAAAAAAAAAATGTTATTTTATCTAATAATCAAATGATTTACATTTACGAATACTTTAACACAAATACATTATCTAAAATATTTAAATAAATTAGACCAAAAAAATTATGTTTAATTAGTCAGTACATATCTTCCATCAAAACAATATTGCATCTAATTAAATATAGTTTGACTTTGTATATTTAACATTAATTTATAATCAATTACCATTAATTAGATATTAAATATAATTAAATCTATATATAGAAAAAAAATCAACTTAATATTCACCTATGATATTGAAGAAAATTATTTGCTGCCATGATATATATTTCGATCTATAATTATATGAATAACATGTACATAAAAAAATTATTAGAAAAAAACGAACATTAAATTTGTGTATTAATCCATAATCTTTGTTATTAAATTAATTATTAATGTATTAATTTGTGTGGTTAGAGCGGGTGTGATTGAGTAAATAAGGACATTTTTTTTCCTTTGCAATCAAACATCAAACGGGGGAGGTGGAATTAATATGCATAATTTGAGATGACTTTTATTTTGTAGTAGAGAATTTTATCCAAAAAAAAATTTTATCTCACTCATTAAAAATATATTTTCTGCATTTAAATTTTGATTATTATTAATATTGATGTTGTGGGAATTGTTAAAATGATAGAGATATTATTTTATTATTATTAACATATGCATAAAAATCATGATATAGAATAATGCAATGATAGAGATGAATATCAGTTGCAATATAAGAAAATCAGATCATATTCAATAAAATGATAGTTAGATCCGTTACAAAAGAAGAGACGAACACGAACATTCGTTACAAAAGAGTACATAGAAATTGTAAACATTAAATGGAGCTTGAAAATATATCATCGACGATTTCATTGTAGACACCACATCATCTTCATGAATTATAAATCTGAAAATAAAAAAATGGTCATTAGAAACCTGAAAATCAATACAAACAAATAAAATATGATCACAACCAATAGAAAATGATGTAACATTAATGAAATCGAGACCAAAAAATAAGATCTAATAATAATATATTTTCGTCATTTTTAACAAATGAGAAATATGATATGAAAAAAAAACGACGATAAATCGTCATCATATGAGAAATGGAGATGAAGAAATGAGAAATTGTGAAATAGAATGGAGAAAAAATGAATGAGAGAGGTCACAAATTATAGGAAATGTAAGACAAAATCAACGGCTGAGATCAAAACAACACTCAAAATGAATGAGATTAGAGGGATTTGAAATAGAGAAATGTGGTTTTGTCACATCAGTTGTCATGTCATTTTATCATTTGACACATCATCTTTTATAGGTTTTGCATTATAGAGATTATAGATATATTACCTTTGTTCCAAATCAGTTTTCACTGTTGACTTTTACCGCCGTTTTTGCGAGCGATTTTTGTATCAGTAATTTAAATGATAAAGTGACTTTTAAGGAAGAATATGATAAATGAAACAAAGTCTAGTATGAAAATTTTCATAAATGAAAAAATTTTAATTTACAACCAAATTCTGTAATTGGTGAAGGTAAGAGAAAATTGAGTGGTTCATGGTTCACTCGGCTCAAGTGGTTCATGGTTCACCCGGCCCGAATAGGTCATAATTTAGGGTTCATTATTTAGTGTTTAGGGTGTAGATGGTTAATTTAGTGCAATTTTATAGATTTTCATACATAAAAAAATTCACACTAGACCTACTCATAAATGAAACCCTCCCGCAACAAGTTAAAGTACCAATTTTTAAAAATTTACGCGACTAAAATTAAAAAATTAAAGCAATTGAGATTAATTTCAAAATGATGCAAAGTTATCCAACTACAAAAAATTTAATCTTTTAAAATACTATTACGAGTATTTATTTATACATATAATCTAGTAAATGATTTTTATAATATTTGCGATACAGATCAGTGTTGGTTGTGTAATATCGACTCAGACAGCGTGAAACATTTCTTACTTGCAAAAAATAGTTTACATTTCCAAGACACAACAGAGACGACCCAGCGATTGATAAAGGTAAGAATCACACTATAATATTTAGGGGTCCTCACTCTAAGGTGCAAAGTGGGCACACTTATTACTCTAAAGTACAATGTGCAAAAACTGTTTTGCACTTTAGTTCAAACTAGATACTAAAGTGCAACGTATTTTTTGCACATTGCACCTTAGAGTAATATGTGTGTCCATTTTGTACCTTAGAGATATTTCCCCTGATATTTACTTACAAAACAAGTACTTGTGCAGTCAAATTATTTCCGGTAAGCCACCACCCTGTTTCTTTTCATTCTCTCTCTGTTTTTCAGGGAACTAGTCCTAAAATACTACTTCTCTGTTCTTGCATGCATGTGTTTCTTATAGATGGGAAGCAAAAATGAAGAAGAGACGGATATCAGCGATTCAGAAATCAACGAGTACAAGGAAGTTTCTTACAAAATGCTGAAATTCCGGACCCACAAAATAAGGGCTCCTAACGGTAAGTTTAGGTGCCCGTTTTGTGGCGACAAAGAAGAGGTTTTTCAGTACACGCTTCTTCTTCAACATGTAATTCGAGTGGCTGAGGGATCGGAAGACAGCGCCAAGCAACGCGCCAACCATTTCGCTATGGCGACTTACTTGGTCACTGATCTCGCCAGCCGCCACAAACGTCCACGTTTTCCGCTGAAGGTGGTGATGGTTTTAACAACGCCTTGAACTCCGTTCAAGAATGCTACCAACGCCTCGTTCAAAAACTCAAGGTATATATATATTTTTTTTTGTGCCTAAAATATAGCCAAATTATTCTTTATTAAGAAAATTAAGAAAATCATAAATTTTGTTTGAAAATGATTGTCATTTTTGCTATTTTTCCAAAAAAAAATCTAATTTACTCTTAAAATATTTTATTTTTTATAAAAAATATATTTTCCCTCGCACACATTCTTTTCTCTCTTTCCTTTTTATTAGAGGATAAATCTGTATAAAACCTCAAAAGTGACAAACAACATCAAATGGTGAAATGGAGGGAGCAGTACACATTTCAAGGTGGTAAATTAAATTGTCAACAAAGCATTTATTATTTAAGCAACAGAAGAAATGCGATTATAAGTTATAACATGGGACAAACAATTAACAAAGGAAAAATGTGGTTATTTTCTAGGGACGGTGGTGGAGTAGTTATTTGTCTCATTTTATCAATTTATATAAACTAATTATTTTTTCATTAAGGGTATCAAAAGGCTACTATGCCTTTTATTTTATTACTAATGGACGAATGAATAAACTTATAATTATAAAAACATGATTAATATATATTTATCTGGGTATTGGTGGAAAAAATAGATAATTTTTTGTTGCCATTAGCAAAGTGACAAATAATTAAAATATTATTAATTTTTTTAATAAAATGGGACATATAGTAAGAAAGGGAGGTAGTACTATTTTTTTTTAAAAAAAATTCTTTGATCATTAATTTGGATATGATGCAGGAGAAAGAAGAAGAGTTGCAGGAGAAAGGGAATGAGTTGTCTTGTTTAATCTTGAAAGAGTCTAAAAGCAATGGCAAGTTGCAAGAGGCTCGCAAAGCACTAATAGAGGTATATATATATATATATATATATATATACCGATTTTGTTTCGTTTTATCTTTCAGTTTCTGGCTAGGCTGTTCTGCTTATGGCTAATTACTGCATTAAACTAAATTCATGATGCTAATACGTACACCACAAGACAACAGATTTTATAGGGATGTTTTATTTTTCTGCAATTTGATCCCAACAGATTTAAATTCTAAAATTTATTTCTTATGAATCCTAACTTATGGTCAACAAATTAATTGTAACAAAAACTTGTGTGAACTTGAGTTCATCGTGCACTCAAATTTTCTAGTATCACTGTTATGTATAAAAGTTACTACTGTTATGCATAAAAATTATCATTGTTATGCATAAAAACTATCAGTGAAAAATACTTTATATTTTTAAACCGTAAAAGTTTTTGTATATAACAGTGATAGTGTTTGCACATAGCAGTGATAAAGTTCATGTATAAACCTAGTTCACTGGAGTGTTATTCATTAATTGTCATGTTCCATGATTAAAATTAAAATAAATAATGGGTTTTTTTGCTTGTATACATCCAGCTTCAACTCGATGATTCCTTTTTGTTTCTATTAATGCTATGAGTTGTTATAGGAGTCAAGAAAATGGGGGAACTTGATCTGAAAGCATTCATCAAGGCGTGCCAGAAGAAACGCTACAGCCCGCGGAAAGTTCATGCAAAGGCTGCTGAACTTTGCTCATCGTGGCAAGAAGAGCTCAAAAATCCCGAATGGCATCCATTCCGAGTTCAAGAGAGTAAGGGGAACAACAAGCCCCGGGTGTACTACATATTGCAAATTGTGTTTTTCGGTTTACTTTGCATGTATTTCGATTAGTATCATAATTAATGATTGTCTTTGCTAATTGGTTTCAATAATTCATATGGATTATGGGCTTCAATGGAGATCCTTCTTAAATATGTTCATTGGTGCTAAATAATAACTGATTTATTAGTTATTGACTGACAATTTGTATTTTATACATGTTTTGCATGTTTGGCCAATTTATGTTTTTGTATGGATCTCAATAATGCAATCATTGTGATTACTTACTTATTTATGTGTATTTGTACTCATAATCTTCAAGTATTGAACCCCTTACATTTGAACAATTTTCATGTATGAATATGATACTTTATGATTTATTGTTATACTAGTTTGGCTAAATTTTGAGACTTGATGATAATTGTTGGTTTTTTAAATAATATTTATGTGTTGTCAATTCTATTAAATTGGTGATGAACATTGGTACTTGACTATTATTTTTCTGTTTTTATTTAATGTTATGATAATTCTATGAGTTTGATTAATTTAGCGGATGATTATCAATATTATTTTATGTTGCATTTCATTGGAAATATTGATTTTATATAAAGCCCATAAGTGTTGTTATAAATTCGAAATATGCATCTGAACACCAAATATATTGAGATAATTGTTTGAATTTACTCAAAGGATGTGCAGGACTGAATTTTTATTATGATGTCTTGGTGATTATTTTGGTCTTGTAATTGTTGAAAAAAGTTTTATATATTACTAAGAACAATTTATCAAGGTTGTCATTATTGATAATAACTTTTGATTTAACTTTCGAAATTGATTCATCATGAAGCTATGGGTCTTGGAAATACTATTGTTGATAATAATATATTATCGAATCAAGACCGTATTAAAATCAATAATTTCCTTTCTCATCATATGGATGAAAGATTAAAATTAAATATTTTGATATATCCACTAAGTGTTGTGGATGGATTTAACATAAAGGTACGACCACCTGAAGATGGTCTACAAGATTTAAAAAAATTTCTTAATGAAATATAATTCAATTGTGTTCATAATTACTTCTCAATTTTATGTGGTTAAAATCCAAATTATGATGATATGCTTGAGAATACATTTTCTACTCGAATATGCTCATGCAATAGCAATATCGAAAAAAAAATTGAAGAAATATTATGAACTAATTGCTTGTCTAAATTTTGGCCAAATAAAATAATAAATTATTGTTGAATATTATGAGTCCCGACCCACTAGCTCTAGTCCATTCCCTGAAGCGAATGCGACTCATCTCAAAATTATGAATGTGGTTGTGGGTGGATGCGGTTGTGATAGATATACTCTACATAATTATATAAACCACAATCGTGATAAAAAAAAAAAAACTAAACTAAACTAAACTAAATTGTCTCCCAGAAGAGGGACAATGGAGAAAATAAAAAGTATGTGGATAAATGTTACTGTTGTGGCATTGAAGGTCATTGACCCATTATCTATCAAATAACAAATCATCTTTAAAATAGTGTCAAGCATCCTTGAAAATGAAGGATGAAAATGTTGAAACAAATTGATGAGAAAAATGTTTATAATGGTGATGATAAAATTTCATTCTTCCTGAAGAAGTAATGAACGTCAAATATTGTGATTAAATTATGATGGTGATGTTTTGATAGTGCTATACACACACTATACTTAATAACAAAACACTTTTCTCATTTGGAAGAGGGGGAGACTAATGTTAATACTTAAGTGGTTGTGCAAACTTGATTGATGACTCCGGAAGAGCCATTGTATTTTTCCTTAAAGGAATTAAATTCATTTTAAATAGTGCACCATTATCTCCCATGCCTCGAGAAATTTGTTTAAAGATATCAGGAGAAATTATTATATCGAGACTTTGAAATACATAATACTTATTGATTACAAAAATCAATTCTTAAAAAGGTATGTTTTGATCTATACGTATATAAATACAGTTGAAATTCATCACCTAGTAGACTTCTACACTACTAATCACTACTCCTATAGATTTTAATGACTCCAGAAGAGTTACTAAACTGCATATTCTTGCAGAATATATGTTTCGATTGAGATTGATGTCCCTGAAGGACATCCAATTTAAACAATTGACTTAATGAATGTCATGAATATACTCCCCTTTACAACTAGTGTGTGGGAAATAATCAATCATTTCTCATATGTGAATTTTAAGTTGTGCAGTACATGTATCACCACCATAACGAACCTAACAACCCAAGTTGGCTAACTGCACATTTAATGAAGATCATTTCCCGGCATTAGGGGGAGATAAGAATCTAAAATTAAATTAATGCCGAGAAATTTCCCTGGAGGAAAAAGATCTTCACTACTTAGACTCACACACTAGTGAAATTAAACTATAAGTTTAAATGACAATTAACTTGCAATTAACAAGTTTCTGCCAGATGTATTTACTAAAGGAATGACTAAATCGCAAGTGTTGATATATATGATTTACAAAGTATAGAGGTCCCAACGAAATTAGATATATATGTTAAACTTAAGCTAGCTAAAATATTCAGTCATCCACAAAATCTCCTGAAGAGATTCGTCCTGAAGACGAAAATCCTAGTAACTATGCACGTGCACAAAATAATCAAAATGCTAGGGTTGCGGAAAAATTAGGTCAAAATATTTTGGGAAATGATTACGATCTGATTTATATGAATTTTACAAATACAAGAGAAGTATCAATGTTGTCGATAACATATTCACCTCCATAATTACTATTACAAATAAAAATATGGATCCAGTACCAAAGTCAATAATTGAGTGCCTGAAGTGCTCTGACTGAGTAAAATAAAAAGAAGTAATTGTGGTCGAGCTAGACTCGCTAAATAAAAGAAAGTTTTATATATATATACTCGGAAGTATGTATTTGTAGAAAAACGAAATAAGAATAATGAGGTGGTGAAATACAAAGCGAGATTAGTAGTTCAAGAGTTTTCACAGAGACTTAATATCGATTGTATTCTCTTATTATGTATGAAATAACTTTCCGCCACTTAATATCTCTGGCAACAAATATGAATTGAAAAATGCAGTTATTGGACGTTGTATCTTCATATTGATCATTGGATGTCAATATTTATATAAAAGTCCTTGAAGGATTTGGCATGCCCGAAGCATGTAAATTAAATCCAAAAGAAATTTATTCTTTCAAATCGCAAATGTCCTTATATAGGCTCAAACGATTTGGACGTATGTGGCAGCCTAGTTAAAGAAGGCTGTATCATTGACCCAAATAAGTCCATATATTTTTATAAAGAAAAATGAGACATAATTTGTGATCATTGTAGTTATGTTGATGATCTCAATTTTGATTGGAACCCCCGAAGAGATTCACATAAAGAAACAATTTGAGATCAAAGATTTTGCAATTATTAAGTTATGCCTTAGTTTATAAATTGGACATCTAGAATACGAAATATTTGTCCATCAATCTACGTATACCCAGAAGGTATTAAAATAACTTTAAATGAAAAATGCACATCCATTGGTCTTCCGGATGTTTGATCCTAATACAAATCCTTTTAGATCGTGAAAGAAAAGTGAAGAAATACTTGGTCCCGAAGTACCATATCTCAGTACAATTGGTGAATTAATATATCTTGCTAATTATATGATATTTGGTCATGAAGTACCATATTCAGTATAATTTGTGGATTAATATATCTTGTTAATTGTACAAAATGAAATATATTTCACTTATATTTCACGGTGAAATTGATGTGCAATAGATTTGATCAAGTGAAAGTAAGCATATTTACTTATGAAGGCATAACCAATTGCAACATTTGAGAATTTATACAGCATACTGGAATACGTCGATTAAAAGATCTCAAATGATGTTTAATTCAGGGGGAGAATTAATACACTAAGTAACATGTACTCTTCTCCCTTCACTAGGTTTTTGTCCCACTGAATTTTTCCCAATAAAATTTTTAACGAGACATAATGACGGACATTCAAAGGGGGAGTGTTATGAAATAAATCATATATTGAATGTCCTTTGGAAGTTACAAGCAAGACAAATGGAGTTGCAAGCAAATTATAAGAAATTTTTTATTGTCCTATTAATTCACATTTATGTATTCATCCATGAGGTTCCCTATAAATAAGTGGTATGTCACCTTCGTTTGTACACAACACACAATTAAGGAATAGTGAAAATATTCTGGCTTGATCCCCCCCAGACATAGTCATTCTTGACGAACTGGGTAAATAAATTGTATTCTTAATTTATTTTATAACAATATATTAAATATACAAGTAAAACATATCACATCATTTTATATAGTTTCTAATCTCATACCACTAAACAAAAGGGGTTATAAGCACATTATTTCTAAAAAACCCCGCTGGCACGAGTTTTAACTTTTAAGCGATTTTAAGCAGTCAACAAAACGGTCAAATTCGTTCCATTATCAATTCACTAATTCTCTGTAATTAAATCTCGGAATGGGGAAGCCGACGGCAGCTTCTCCGGTGGCGCCACCGGCTGATGGGAGGGTCCAGGTGCGGTGCGCCGGTTGCAGGGTGGTACTGACGGTGCTCCATGGAATGACCGAGTTTGTGTGCCCTAAATGCGAGTTGCCGCAGATGCTACCGCCGCCCTTGGTGCGCCCTTCACTCCGCCCTCCTCGAAAACTCAATCAGGTTTCTAATTCCGTTCAAATCTTCCTTTCATTTCACGCCTTGTATTTTATTTATTGATTACCGTTCAAAATTTACTTCGAAATAGGTACGGTAGGGTGAGAAATGGGATGCCAGTCATATTAAACTAGTCCTTTAACCTAATTTGATAAACAGGATTTGTGAACCCTAGATAAAAGCTCTGATTAATCACTTCTTAGTGTTTATGGCTTTTTTTTTTTTTATTGTAGCCTCAAAGTATGAAACCTAAACCTGCTGTTGAATGTGATGATAATCGTGCTGGGTTCAGGATTGATCGAAGAAGACAGTTTGTTAGCGATGAAGACGAACCTGAGGGAGATTATCTTCGCAAGAAAGAGGCATTGAAAAGAATCTCAGATAATTATATGAATTTATTGAAGACTGGTATATGAGGCTTTTAACCTTTTTAACTGTTTCAGTTGTGAAATTTGATTAGTCTGCATACTATATTGCATAGATATTTATCATTTCCATAGCCATGTGCCTGTGAGTAATTACATGACTAAATTCAAGCTTTCGTTGGATTATATTATGTAGACATTGAACTGTAGATATCTCTCGGAAATAGTTGTCAATCTAAATGATTTTACTAATTTCAAGTTTCAGTTGGTCTAAGAACTTAATTTTTTTTCTTTTCAGAGACTAGGAAGCTAAGACGTATGGCACTCGATGACATAAAGGGGATTTGGGAAGACGAAGAAGAGATCATGAACTTAAAGTTGAAAAAGAGGAAGCGAAAACTTGATTCTTGGAGCAAAGAGCTGGATGAACGACAGGCGCTGATTGAGCTTGAGCATGAGAGACATAAATTGGAATTGGAGAAGACAGGGGTAATTCATTGTTACTCCCTCCGTCCCAAACTCTTTTGTACAATTATTGTGTGTGTGGTATTTAATGTAGAGTTGTTTATTAGTATTTGAGGTGATAAAGTGATAAAGTGTTGAGGGTATGAGTGAGTGGCATATGGTAAACAAAGTGTGTTTTGAAGGGTTTGAGTTAAAATGTGTTTTGCCATTTAAGGAAATATGCAAAAGAGTTTGGGACGGACCAAAACGGAAATTGTACAAACAAGTTTGGGACAGAGGGAGTATTTAAATTGCAATTTCTAGCTTGAGCATAACAACTTTATATTCTGAGTTATATAAATGTTTACCAAAGCAGAGTGTGCATGTGTACGTACACAAGTTGATTATGTATTGGCTGTTTTGATAAGAATGCTGAAAGTATTGATAATCTCTTTATGCAATTCTTGCACCAATCATTTTCCTATCCAGTTTTATGTTGGCCCTTTGGACTTCTCATTATTTGAACTGCTAGCTACTATCTAGTCTGATTGTTTCAAAACAAAGTTGGTTATCAATATTGGTGCCGTATTGTTGCTTCTCAGAAGGATTTGAGAAATGATCAAATGGCTGAGAAGCTAAGGGAAGCTGAGGAAAATTATCGATGGCTGGTTGAAATACTTAAGGTATTGCACCTTGATAGCAAGCCTTTCTTGGATTTCTTAAATATTTGGTAGAAGAAAGATCGATTATGTGGATGAATGAGCTCTGCTGCAGGAGAAGGAAGTTGCATTGTCTAATCTAGAAGATGCATACCAGCATTCAATCTTAAAAGAGCAGAAAAGTAATGAGGAGTTGCGAGAAGTTCGCTTAGAGATAATAAAGGTATGTTATATCACAGTCCATCTAATGATCTAATCTTTCGATTTTCAGCATGGAAGAATTATAACACACTAATGTTGAAGGGTATATCAGTTCCACTTTTTTTTTTCTTGTGGAAGAAGCAGCAATAGTCAACAAATAGCCTGGTTTTAACTCTAATAACCAAACGAAATTGGTCGTCTTCATTTTGTCTTTCAAAAAAATTCTGCTGATGAGTGAAATGCCGAGTTATAGATGTGTTGATTTTGGGGTAAAGAGGATTGGTGAAATTAATGAGAAAGCGTTGAAGAACGCATGCAAGAAGAGATTCCCGCCCGGGGAAGCCGAGATCAAGGCAGTTGAATTACACTTCATTTGGGAAAAAATACTGAGAGAAAATCCCGGTTGGCAGCCATTTCAAATTATTGAAGATGGCAAGGGGAATCCTCAGGTGTTGGAAATGCTTCTTACTCGTCTGATTCAATTCATAAGCTAATAGATTAACTTGTGGTGTTGCTTATTGCAGGGATTGCTGAAGATGCATGACGAACAATTACAAGGGCTTGAGGACGAATTGGGCAAAGAGATTTTCAATGTAATATATACGGCCCTGATTGATCTCCACAAATACAATGGAAGTTTAACGGATCCTGAGCTGTGGAATTTCAGAGAAAATCGCAAGGCAACTCTTACGGAAGTCATTCGCTACATCTCCACGCATTTGCAGACACTTAATGAAGAGTCGAACACGCGAAAGAGATTGAGAAGGTCTCGTTTTGTGATCAAACAAGAGCTCCCACACTCTTGAAAT
Organism: Stenogyne calaminthoides; assembly: GCA_037126765.1. Taxonomy (NCBI): domain Eukaryota; kingdom Viridiplantae; phylum Streptophyta; class Magnoliopsida; order Lamiales; family Lamiaceae; genus Stenogyne; species Stenogyne calaminthoides. The sequence goes on along the minus strand of JBBCBC010000043.1, from coordinate 3,073,699 downwards.
GAAGGCAACTCCAATGGCTGTCTTTTGCATACTTAGCTTCTTAATGGGTTGTAGTTAGACTCTGTATATTATTAGATATATGGTGACTGCTGTTGTAAGTAATGTTTTGGAGATGGATGTTATGGACCCATGAGGCTATCAAGGGTTATAATTGAATCTAACACACGAAATTTTCATAATTAAAATGGGATTTCTTTTAGATGGCCATCACAATTCACAAGTACGAAATTTCTTAATATTAGAGGGGTCCATGTGATATCTTTAACTCTGATGTACGTTGAAGAACATTTCTTGTAAATGCAAATTGCAAATATAGAAGCATTCCTTTTTTAGGACACTTGCATGAGACTGTCTTTCGGTGAGACGAGGCATAAATTGGGCATTGACTCTTTAATATTTTGGAAGGGGTGGGTATGATTTGTGCTTGGGTATATCCCGACTCATATGAGTTTTTGTCATCCTTTTTTAGCACATGAAAACGATAAATAGAGGTAAAAGGGCATTTCAACTTTAATTGTTGCTAAAAGCATCCACAATTGTCCATCCAATGAGTGTTTAAACATTGAATGGATGAAAGTTGGTGTTTAAAATTATTGTGAGCATTCTTTAAATTGGAGAGAGAATGTCATTCATCCAAAGAAATTGATGGAGAGAGGGAATGTTTTTTGAAAAAAATAGGTAGAACTGGGGTGAATGTGGAACCCACTAAAGGTATATGAATGGATAAATGATTGATGAATCATTGTGAAAGTGTGTTTAAATGATTAATTTTTTTATAAATTAGTGATATGGAGGAGAGAGTAGATGAATGAATGAATTTTTTTAAGGGCATTCCTTGTAAATAGGGCATTTCAGCTTTAATTACTAGTAAGGTGAAATAGAATATGAATTGAAAAAAGAAATGCATTATAATTTCAGTGTTGGTCCCAAAAAAAAAGCTACCGAACATTAAGTTACCAAAAAAGTAGGTAGAAAATTTTAATCAACGATTTGGCCTGTTGCTGGAGAAGGAAGTTGCATTGTCTAATCTAGAATATCAACACCAGCGTATGGTCTTAAAAGTGCGCCAAAGTAATGATGAGTTGCAACAAGTTCGGTTAGTCTTGTGTTGTGTGTATTTTTAAACAGTATTAGTTGCTTCCTTAAAAAATATTAGTTGTTTTTCAGGTGATGCATGATTTGCCGAGTAGCAGAAAAGTTGATTTTGGGATAAAGAGTGAAATTGATGGAAGTTATGAGTTGAGGAATTTGAGAGAGAATCGCAAGGCAACCCTTACACAAGCAATAGCTACATCAATGGACGAACATGTACTGGGCCCCCTTAATTTTATGCTAGTTTGTAGTTCTAATTTACTTTTTTTTTTTTTTTTTTTTTTTTTGTATCTGGTCCAAGGACCGATTAATTTGGGGGACCAAAACCCACCGTGCATATAGTTCTAATTTACTTTTATTTCTCTTTAAAATGTAGTAAATGTGTAAATAATTTTATTATGTCATGTAGGTTTGTAATTAAATTATTTTCTAATGCATTAAAATCATGTTGATAGATTATTGCATCATTTTGTGATCTTGTACCAATTCAAATATCAAAGGAATTTCACGGTCGTTGAATAGTTTAGATCCTATTTGAATTATCCACTAGGGAGATATAAATCGAATCCATCACAAAATAATGGGCAATTAAATAGAAATTTAACGAGAGACTTAAAAAGGGAACATGATTTAATAATGAGTCTTTAAAGAGAAATTTAACGAGAAATTTAAAAAGGGAACATGATTTGACGAGGGTTTTAACGAGGGGAATTTTCCTCTTTAAAGTGTTTGTCACTAATTGATTAATGAGGGAAAAATTGGTCCTCTGCAAAAACCGAGGGCTGACACTGTGTCAGAATTCCCGAGGGCAAACAGGTCCTCGCCAAATTCGACGTGCATTCCCACGGTTGGGCCCTCGTTAATAATGAGGGACATGGGCCCCTCGATAATTAACGAGGGTGGATCCCTCATCAAAGTCAAACGGTGTCTCCCGAGGGTTGCAAGCCCTTGCCAACTGGGCGACCGATTTACCGAGGGATTATCTCTCACCAGCTGTAATTCGGGAAAAAAAATGCTTTCGGTCAGTTTTGAACTGGCGACATCTCGTGAAGGCACGCCCCCACGGAATCACTGGGACACACTTGACTCTTGTACTATGTACGGACGAACTGATATATGTCCCCTAGTGGGGGGCTGTGCAATTGGGCAGATTTTCGCACCCATGACAAGTCGAACACGCGACCTCCTTGTATATGGAAGCCTTGCGTGTTCCGTCAAATCGTTTGGGCAAGATGAGTTATTCGTTAATGAAGTCTTTCTTAATGTATGTGTATCATATATTTTGTGTTATTTATTTTATTTCTTATAGTATCATTTAATTGTTTGTTATATATTCTATTTAATTAAAATATTTATAATAAAACCATAAAATAATTAATTTTATATTCTTTTGCACTATTTATTAACCTGTGTACTTATATACACTTATATTGATCATTTTTATTAAAATATTTTCAATAAAATTACAAAATAATCATTTTTTTATTTTTTTCACTATTTACTAACATGTGTACATATATACACTTATATTAATTGTTTTTATTAAAATATTTTCAATAAAGTTGCCAAGTAAATAATTTTATATTATTTTGCTCTATTTATTAACATGTGTAAATATATACACTTAAATTGATCGTTTTTATTCAAATATTTTCAATAAAATTGTCAAATAATCATTTTTACATTCTTTTTCACTAATTACTAACATGTGTACATATATATATATATATATATATAGAGTAGGGATATAGAACCAACTATCTGATTTTTTATAGAACCAGATTAATGAGGTGTCATGTCAACTCATCATCCACATAATTAATTCTACTCAAATAAATTATAGAATGTTTTATAATATACTATACCCTAAACCATGAACTTTAAACCCTAAATCATGAATCATTCGGATCGAGTGAACCATGAACCACTCGGGCCGGGTTCGGGTCTGGCTGGGTTGGGTCCGGGCCGGATTAAAAAAAAATTGAACTAAACTGAAAAAAAAAAAAAAAAAAAAACTAGTTTTTTTTTTACGGCCCGGCCCGAGTGGTTCATGGTTCACCCGACCCGAATGGTTCATGATTTAGGATTTAGGGTTCATGGTTTAGGGTATAGTATATTATAAAATATTTTATAATTTATTTAAGTATAATTAATTATGTGGATAATGAGTTAGCATGACACCTCATTAATCTGGTTCCATAAAAAACGAGATAGTTGGTTCTATATCACTTCTGATATATATATATATATATATATATATATATATATATATATATATATATATATATATATATTTATATTGATCGTTTTTATTAAATTATTTTTAATAAAATTATCAAATAATCATTTTTATATTATTTTTCGCTATTTACTAACATGTGCATATATATACACTTATATTGATCATTTTTATTAAAATATTTTCAATAAAATTATCAAACAATCAGTTTTGTATTCTTTTTCTCTATTTACTAACATGTATACATATATACATTTATGTTGATCATTTTTATTACAATATTTTCAACAATTCTCATAGACTAATCGTAGAAATTAATCAACAATATTCATAAATAATAATCATAACATACACATGCACATTCATATTCATTAATATTCAGAAATTAATCTAAATAATCAATAAAATCTCTAAAACATAACAGAATATTCAGAAATTAAGTTACAATTATAAAATCTCTTAAAAGGAACAGTCATGAGATCCTAACTCTCCTCGTCATCATGTGGCGAAAAATGATCATTCGGAGCGTAAGTAGGATATGAACCAGAAATGAGAAGATCATGATAACCACTGGGAGAGGCGGAAGGACGAGATGGAGAAGGATAACCACCGGGACCGGGAATGATTATTTGATAATTTTATTGAAAATAATTTAATAAAAACGGATATTATCAGGGGAATCAGGGGGATAACTAACGGTCAGTGGGGGAATACCACTGGGTAGGTTTCCCTGTAACCCCTGGAAAAACGCTTGCATCTGACTTTGCAACTGCGACTGTATGCTAGCGTTAAATTCCTGACGCAAAAGCTGCTCCCGCCGGTCTTGTTCCTGACACAAAAGCTGCTCTCGCCGGTCTTGGTCTTCTTGCCACTTCCTGTATTTCTCCTCGTAGGCTTTTTCTGCTCTCTCGCACTCTTCTGCCATCAAACGCTCGAGATCTATCTGGGAGTAGCTGCCAATACAAGTGCCATCAACCTCAGTGCTACAAGTGTCGTCCTCCTCGGAGCTTGATATACCAGAGCTATCCTGCGAATTGGATTGATTGATAATGTTATAGACATCCAACTAATAGGGAAGAAAAGAGAAAAAGATACAAAAAGGATATCTTAGTTACCTGTTCTGTGTTGTAGCCATTCATAAGTTTTTCATGTTCTTGTTGCAACTTTGCAGATTTAGCCATATATGGAGTTTTTTCCTGCCAACCAAATATGACATTCGCTTTTGTTAATCAAAGTAGAAATACATTTCTCTAACAAATATCGACATATAAAATGTTTAATTGACGTAAATTAAATATGCAGCATGTTCTAAACACATGTGTTAAGCACTTACAGCTTGGCTCAGGGATTTCCACTTTTCTCCACCAGCTTTTCCAGCCTATAAGTGAACATATAGGGCAAAAATCAGAACTCTCAGAATCTACATACTATTAACAATGACTGCACAATTAATTTCCGTACAGCGGCAACGCCCTTGACATTTGGATTTTGCTTTTTGAAAGTGTTCTGGAACTCCTCCCTGCAATAAAGAAATGCTACTAAGACAAGCCAATAATAGCACGAACAGAACACTAATCTATAATCTCGAGATTAGCAGTTGTTACATGAAACCAAAGAAGGCACTGGCGGGCCGTTTGGGCTTGATCAGGTCTTTCTTGGCCATTTTGTCCTTCTTAGCGTTTCGTATGTCTGCCTTTGGAAATGAGCAGCGTTCCTTTTCCCAACTCTCCTAAAAGAATAAATATGTTGATTAATTGGTCGCTAAATGCAGATTGATTCTTTAATTTATGACGGAAAGACTGACTGGAGAACCTCGACATTTTCGTCTTCTTCGGTATCTGCCATTGTCCTTGCTCGGGGAAGAGTTCGGAGTGATTGGACAACCTCGTCATCTTCGTCTCTCTCGCATAGGAGTGTCTTCCATTGTGTGAAGATGTATCTAATGACTTCACAATGACTTGCCTTCCTGTCCTCTTCAAAGTCCCACAGCTCCATACCATTTCCATTAGGATTGTGCTCAAGAACCAGTGCAACTGCATTATGAAATTTGTCACCCCATTTATCTTTGAGACCTCGTAGTATTTTGTCTTTCTCCTTCAGCCATCTCTGCAATCAGCAACAACCAAGGTTAACTTTTTAACTCCCACATTTAAGTTTCAACAGTTTCAATAAGTTAAAAGAAAAGGATGAGTAAAATGCATTCAGAGCCACCTGCGGATTCCCATTATCATCCCTCAGTTTTTTGAGCAAGAAGCAGCACAGTTCAAAAGCCTTGTGTTCTGTCTCGTTTAGATAACTCTTCTTGCAGAAATTCATGAAGGCCTTCTCATCAATTTCAAGCATCCTCATTACCCCAAATTTAACACGGCAGTTACTCGGCATATTTTCCAAGCCCTGACACGCAGAATATAATATCAGCCAATTTTATTGTATTGGGTTGGTGTTCGATGAGAAACATGGATGTCTAAGTAGAATTTGATCAACTAGTTGATTTTCCAAGAGAAAAAGAATACAGGGAATCAAAGTATTTCTAAGGGTAACAGGTTAAATATGCCCCTAATGTTTACTCCTCTATACAGATTAACCAACGAGGTATTTTAGATACAACATAGATTACATTGTTTAATGTCAAAATATGCCCTTCTTTCCATGTCTTCTAAACTATCTTTAGGCCTTTTAATGTCATATTGGGAAATTCAATAGCAAATGCTTTAACAGGTTCCGTTGAGATCATATTTCATCGTCAACAGATTATTCAGGTCAGTAGAAGCAGCAAGTAAAACCAATTTAAATACAAGAAAAATTAAGGATCCAACTTCCAAGATTGAAATAGCTGATGCACTGTTGTACTTATTGATTGGTCAAATCCCTTGATGTATTGTACCCGTGCAATCATGCCAAAAATTGAAAGATTAACTATGTTCAACACTATGGATATAGTAGTACCTTCATAAGTTCTTTTCCAGCCCCCAATAACTCATCATTATTTAGACACTCTTCTGCAAGATGATGCTGATCAAAAAGATCAAGATCATTTTTCTCCCGCATCAACTCATCCATCTGAGCAGTGATAAAATTCAATTCCAATCAATTTACATGGATAAGCTAGTATGCAACATGGAGGCAATTACATTAAAGTTGAGAATCCAAGATTTAAAAAAAAAAGGGTCACCGCAAACAATAAAGGTGCAAGCCTGTCCATGCTACATAAAACCAGTAGACAAAAAATCAATATGACATATGTTATACTCAAATTGAAAGTTCAGTTCAACTATGGATGTATCTGCATATATGTGGTATGAACATTGTATTACCTTCCTCTTCTCCTCAGTTAAAGCTACCTCACGCTTATCCAGATCTTCCTTCAAAGAATTAATCCATCGCGTTTTAATTTTAAAGTCAAATTTCAACATCTCTTGTTGCTCCAAAGCCCTCTTTGATTGAGCATTTGCAATGCATCGAAATTGCCTTGCTTCTAAAAAAAGTAAAACAAATTAACTATAACAATTGAAACATGGCTCAACTCAACAAAATCATATAATTTTCACAGTTTCTGAAAGGTGGCTCAGGCCAAGTGATTACATAGTAGTATTTAAAAGTTTATAGTGAATGCTAGGATGTAAGGTCAGAGATGTTCACCAAAACATGAGATGACAAACCTTCAAAGACAGTATTTAGTCGGTCTGCCTCGCTGGCTAGGTCAATTACCAAGTATTTAGCCATTGCCGAATGGTTTGCTCTCAGCTTTTCACTTCTTGTGGACACCTCAGCTACTCGGACAGCATGATCCAGAAGACGATGGTACTCCTGTTTCTCCACACCAACACAGAAGGGGCATCTGAATTGACCATTAGAGGCCCTTACGTTATAATTCCGGAACTTTAACAGCTTATGAACTGCTTCCTTGTATTCTTTGATTTCAGAGTCACTGATGTCAAATTCTTCATCCCCATTTCTACAATTTCCCATCTCTACGTGCTCATTGATTCTTAAATTATTGTAGTTTGGCTCCATATTTAAAAAATGCTTCATCTGAAATGGCGCACATAAAAGTTTTAAAGAGAAAGTACCAAACTGAATGGCTACATAAGCTAATCAATCACATCATAACTTAAATAAGACTGAAATAAATTACAAGAGTATCATGAACTAGAACTTGAAGGTTCCTCCATTCCACAACCCCCAACAACCACCACCACCAAACAATGAAACAAACACAGAAAAATGTAAGTAAACTCACAAAATACATCAAAGGGACATTTTCGTTTTTGACTCCATATTCATTTGGTGAAAAACTAACGCACATCAACAATCTCTCATTTCGTTTTTTTTTTTAAATAAATAAATCAGTTATTGCTATAATGAAAAACAAAAGGCAAGTAGAGGCCAGTGAATGAAGAAGAAGCATGATCATTTTACTCACCTGGATAGAAATGTTTCAATTTCGCCGGAGATAATCAGCAGGAACTCGACATCCCTAAAACAGAGGTGAATAATGATTAAAATGCAATGTAAAATAAATAAATTTTCACGATTCGACGGGCGAAGAAGGAAATGAAGGATGATCCGTTGTATTTATCATGTCTTACTTGATTAGGGCTTTGGGAAGACGAGGCAATATGACCTGTGTGTGAAACAAATCTCAATTCTCAAATCTGCTTTTAACTTTGTCGAGAATTTGGGGGAAAACAGATCGGCGTTAATAGCAGGGAAGCAGCTCCCCACCATTGGATCACACACACCCGTGTGCGTGTATGATCCAATGGTGATCACACACACCCGCACGAGTGTGTGTGCGTGTATGATTCAATGGTGTGGGTGTGCACAGCATAGTGCTGTACAGCACCAGATCCATTTCCGTTAATAGTACGGTAATATTTTAAAGAAGTACATTGAAACCTTTATAAATTAATAACTTTGGAACCGGAGGATTTTATTAATTTATAGAGGTATTATTATATCAATAAATTAATAATTTATTAATTTAAAGAGATTTTAACGTATATGCATAGTTGATCTTCAAAGTTCCAAATTCTTTGAATAACTTTAAGTATACATGCATAGTTATTGATGAAAATTAAGTTAAAATACAAATGTACTAGTAGAATTCCATGAATACAAACTCACGTGGAAGTTGGAATGACTTGTTTAAATTAATTGGTTTTGGAAAATACAAAAATATGGTTCATTGGACTAACATTTGTGCATTGAATCATGGATAGAAATCAGCACTATATATTTATCCATTAGAATCTTGGTAAATGACACACAAGAAAAAGCAAGTTACAGTAGATTCTTATTTTACTAAGTTGTCTTAAAAATATTCAAGTGCATCATATATATGTATATGGATTATTTTTAATAATTATTAATTTATAGTTTCGTCGGGACCAATATATATACACTGGGATCTAAAAAAAATTATTATCTTATAATTTTATTGATTGGGTCCCAAATTTATACTGGTCCCAACTTGAAACCGGACAGATTATTAATTTTAACGAGATTATTAATTTATCGAGTATTAATTTAATGAGATTTTACTGTACTACAATTGCTATTTAAAACTTTAAAAATGGCTTCCACAATCATCATTTTTTAATCAAAGCTATCTACAGCAGACAAATGTGATTCTGAAAGCGTTTTTCTAGAATTTAAAAACATAAACTCAATACACAAAATTATTATTCTTCTGTTGAGAATTTGGGGAAAAGAAAATCGATCGATATTTATAAACTATGAGTTGAATTTGCAAATATTTTTTATAAAATTCAACCACTTAAAGTATGTTTGCAATCCCTATTGAGAAAGTCTTCTGTGAAATATTGTACATTAGTGTTATGTGCAATACAATATAAATAAGATAAAAATGAGATAAAATTCGTGGGTCATCAGGGGCGGGCGCGGGTCTGGCACGGGCGCGGGCAGGGTGGGCAGGAGTTGTGGGCTGTGGGCTTCATGTTGGGCGGGTGCATATGTATTTATAAAAGGATATATTTATCAAATATGTATTGTAACCTAGTAGTTTAGGTTTGTTGTTAACAAATTTGATCGTAGGTTCAATTCCTACTGAACACATAATTTTTAATTTTTTTTTGTCAAGTTTTTGTGTGTTACTACATCTATGTATAAGTGTTACTACATTGTTATATTGAAAAAACTTCATATCTTACGTAACACGTATTAAAATATATTGTAACACATAAATATTAATAAGGTAACATCAGTCACAAGGTAACACATTATTGTTCATATGGTAACACACGAGTATTCACATAGTATTACGACGAATGTGAACAGTGTTACATATTACTAAAAAAACATGTGTTACTACATGAACAAAAAATGTTACCCTATGAAGAAAAACGTGTTACCACATGAGCAAAATCAGTACAAACGCGAAAAGAAATCTCTAGTCCAAAATTACAGATTTAAAGAACAACTTGATATGTTACTATATGAACAAAAAGAGTGTTATCATACTAGCAAAAGAGTGTTACTACATGAACAAAAATCAGTACAAACGCGAAAAAAATCCTCAGTCCAAAATTACAGATTTACAGAACAGCGTGAACAAAAAGTGTTAACTTATGAAGAAAAATGTGTTACCACATGAACAAAATCAGTACAAACGCGAAAACAAATCTCTAGTCCAAAATTACAGATTTAAAGAACAACTTGATGTGTTACTACATGAACAAAAAGAGTGTTATCATATGAGCAAAAGAGTGTTACTACATGAACAAAAACCAGTACAAAATCCTCAGTCCAAAATTACAGATTTACAGAACAACGTGAAAAGACTGCAGAAGGATCTGAATTTCATCACACACTTTGTGTTTAGGGGTAATTCAAACACCATATACATATTTTCTCTTCTTCTCGCAGAATCCACACCAAAAATCAAATTTAACAACCTGATTTCATCCAATGATCTGAGCGAAAAAGAAAATTAGAGCACGAACGAGGAAGAAGAAAACCTGTGAGATCCGCCAGCAATCTGAAGAGAAGAGAAAGATGAAGAAATCTGACCGACGGACGCGCGATGGAAGAAGATGAAGAAAGCCCATTAGCCCGCCAACAATCTGTCTTAACCCGTCTTCTACCTGACCACATATCACTTGTATGTAATATTGCATACAAGTTTTTGTCATCACTATTTTCGGTGTAGAAGCATTTTTTTTTATTTGAAAAAATTGAATCACACAACCTTCTAAAAAAAATACTTCTAGAGCTCGTTTGGTAGAGTGTATATGATAAGACATAATATTTATGACATTGATTTATTAAACAGTTTTATGTATCTATATTTTATTTGGTTCACTTAAATTATTTAAATAATATATTTTATATGTTATTTGGTAGACATTTTAATTTCAGTGATAATAATAAACTCTAATAAAGAGTGAGTAACTTTCCACTCCAAAATAGGAGTTCAAATTACTACTAGGTCCACTCATATATATTAAGAGTGCCACTAAACACACCCCATTTGTTAAGCACACCCCAATAAAATTTAAAACTTAACATGCATTACTAAACACACTCAATTTCTTTCCTATTATATACTTCCTCCAACAAAATAGAAAAATAACACTTTCATACCTTTCTTTTTTTCATGAACATTTCTCTCATAAAAAAATCATTTGATTCTTTTGTATTCATTAATTGTTTATGAAAAATCCTTAAAATTTTATATAAAATCAAAAAATATATTATAAAAAAATCAACTAAATTATTTCAAACATAACTTAATTAAAAAAATTAATTACAAAAAAGAATCTTCAAAATCATAAAAAAGCTAAATACAAAATAAATTATTATAAATTCAACTAAAATTTAAAAATTAACTAAATTGAAAAAACTGAAAAAATTAAATGAAATATGTAAAATATTTTTAAAAAAAACAACTAAATCTAAAAAATAATTTAATTAAAAAAAAGTAAACCTAAATAAAATCTGAATATTTTTTTTTTAATTAAATTAATTTTGAATATTTATTTTATTTTTAATATATATTTAGTTTTAATTGGTTTTAGAATTTTTCTTAATTTACTTATTTTTGAAGATTTAGTTGTTTTTTTAATAATATTTTAAAATTTAATTTAATTTTTTTCAGATTATTTTTTTCGATTTTTGCTATTTGATTTTTTTTAATTTAGTTTTTTTAAAATATATTTATTGTTTTCTTATTTTTATATTTTAATTTAATTTTTTCAAAATTTTCAATTATTTTTCCATGTATAAATTTAAAAAAATATATATAAGTTGAATCAATTTCAAAGTTAAAAGAATTTAGAGGACTAAAATAAAAGTAAATAAAATTTAAAAGATAAATAGTACCCCATATTCATATAGAGTAACTTAGTCATTTTATATGTATTAATTTTTGTTTAAAAAATTATGGGGTGTGTTTAAAGGATTTTGGGGTGTATTTAGTGTCACTCATATATTAAATACTGGCCGGTGCAAAATGATATCTAAAAAGTCTATTTTACCCTTTGCATTTAGTAACCAAAATTTCCTCAAACCTACAAATTAGACCTGCAGCTGAAATGACTAGACACGCTTTCCAATGACAAAAAGTGGACGGCTTCTCTTCTTCATTTCATAATTGTGTGTTTGTCCCTTTGACTTGAATTACACAAAGTTGAGTCCTCCGTTTTTTTTTACACTTAAAGTGCCTTTTATTTCAATTATAATTTTATCCACATAATTTACACCAGTGTTTTCATAATCGAACTGGTGATCGAATCGAACAGACTATCGGTCAGGGGTTCAATCGGTCAGACCGGTTCAACCGTTGAAATGATTTTCTCTATTTAAATTTCCTCTATTTTCATTTTAATAATATTATTTCACTACTACATATTTAAGTTTGCAGACAACAAGAATTGACAACTTTTTTTAAACAAATTTCTCAAGATATAGCTTGAGAGCGATTTTAAAAAAAAAAAAATAGATAGATGGGTTTACAAATCACGTCCAAGAATTACACTTGGAAAGCGGTTTAAAACCGCTATGCAAACTCACTTAGACAGCTGTTTGAAACCGCTGTCCAAGAGCTCGGTTTTAAGTCAAAACCCAAATGCGCGATTCTAGAAGCACTATCCCCCCAAATTCTTCTCTTCTAAATTTTCGTCTCCCACAAATCGTCTGATCGCTGCCGTCGCCTCCCTCTCCCCCGGCCAATTAATTGAACGTGTCTTCCCCAAATCAAACCTGCGCATCGTCGCCCTCCTCTTCCCTCTACTTGTTCCAGAAGCATTATCCCCCCAAATTCGTCTCTTCTAAAAATTAGTCTCTCCCAAATCGCCCGCGCGCTTCCATCGCCTCCCTCTCCCCCGGCCAATTAATCGAACGTGTCTTCCCCAAATCGATCCTGAGCGTCGTCGCCCTCCTCTTCCCTCTACCGCCGTCGCTCTAGCTCCTTGCCGCCGCCGCTCCTTGCCGCCGTCGCCCTAGCTCCTCCATATATAGGTAATTTTTTTTATATTGGTGTATGTATTGGTGTATATATATCATGTTGTATGTATATTAGTGTATGTATATCATGTATATTGGTGTATATATATCATGTTGTATATATGTATTGGTGTATGTATATTAGTGTATATATATTGGTGTTTGATGCACTCAAGGTGTTTGATAATATGCTTGTGTGAGGATTTAAGCATAAATTAGTGTTAATTTGTTAGGATTAATGTTTTTAGTGTGTTAGAGATGAACAATTGATGCTTGGTTTATATATTGTTAATTGTTTATATATATATTGCATGTGTGGCTTGGATTAATGTTGTTAGTGTTAGAGATGAACAACTTTTATTTAGAGATGAATATATATTGTGTGGCTTCTAATTGACTTGATTTTTTATGCTAATTTAGATATGAACAATTGATGCACTCAAGGTGTTTGATAATATATATGCTTGTGTGAGGATTTAAGCATAAATTAGGATTAATATTACATTAGGATATATTTTGGTTATATTAATTTTGGTTTCATATATGGAAGCGTAAGTTCATTTATAATATTCTATATAATGATTGTTTTACTTTTAAAATTATGCATATTTAATCTATTTTTATTTTTTAATTATAATAATAATAGTGTGATGACGATGTATCGGAGTCGCCTTCTGAGTCAAGGTTCAAGATCTAAGTTAAATAAAGTGAACTGGATTAACATTAAAGTAAATTTAATTTAGTAAATTATCAAACTAATAGAAAGAAATCATAATTGTAATACGTGATTATAATTGTTAATCAACAGGTTCCGAGGCAACGAGATAATGAACATTGTAGACATTTTGTGTGTTGCTTTATTGAAGATATAATCCGCACTTCTCTAACGAACATTCATCTCAATGTAAGTCAATTTATCAATTTATTTAAATTATTATTGATTGAATAAAAATTCATATTATATTGATTGATTCGTTATTTGCAGTTTGCCTATGAACGTGAGCTCAAGTCTTACTCTAAGAAAGACTGGAGAAATGGAAAAACGATTGGACGGAGTACCTTTACAATCGATTCTTATATTCATATGATATTGAGTGATCGTTGTTTGAAATTTTGGTAGCATGTAATTAAATTATATATTTGTGATGATATATATTTCATGTTTTTTGTGTATTGGACGTATGTTTATGATGTGTATGTTTATTTATTTCATGATGTGTATGTTTATTTATTTGATGTTTTGGTATTTGACGTATATGTGGTATAAGTTTTGGTTTATGGTTTTATTATAGGATTTTTGGTTTATGGTTTATGGTATTGGACGTATATATAAGTTTTAGTTTATGATTTTATTATAGGAATTTTAAAATATAAATTAATAATTAAAAAAAAAGATATTGGACAGCGGTTTATAACCGCTGTCTATCTAACATAATAAAAGAAATTATTAAAAAAATAAGTTAGATAGCGATTATTAACCGCTGTCCAAGCCCCAACTTTGCAATGCGGTTAAAACCGTTGTCCAAGCCCACTCTTTTGAACATCGGTTTTTTAATAGCTGTCCAAGCTTGGACAACTGTTACTTGAACAACTGTTATAACCGCTCTCTAAGGGCTATTTTAACAGTTGTCCAAATCCAAATGTGTATTAGTGTTTGTATCTATTTAATTGTATCAGTTTTAGTATTATTAATTTTCATTGTTGATATTACTTGTATAATCTATTTGATTATATCAGTTGCAATGAAATACTCATAAATTATTGTTTCGAAAAATACTCATAAATTATTTGCAACATCATCAGTAGCATATACTATATATATCCTAATTCCCATTTAAAAAACAAAATTCAACATACGATTTAGAAACTTTATTGTCATTTAATTCTCAATTCCCATATAGAATGTTTATCAGTTTATATGTAACCATAAAGTTAATTATTCTGGTAAGGAGTCCAGTATATAAATCTAGAGAGAGAAAGAAAGAGGGGTCCAGCTAGGTCCATAGCTGACCGACTTAAGAAGAAGTAGCAGCAGTCACGAAGAGCATCCGCAATGGATGGATTTTCAACCATTCATCCAGTCGATCTCCTCCGCATCATCTCCATATTATTTATTTTTAAATACTTAACTTTTTAAATAAATTCTCACAATGGTTCATTTAATCATCTATCCATTCATTCACTATTTATGGGTTCTACCATGACTTCATTTCACTTTATGCATATTATAATTATTAAAAATTATATTATTTTTTAATATTGATATTATTAATCAAAATATTAAAATAAGATAGTAATTAATTATAAAATAATTCCAAGTAAACAAAATTGAGAAAATCTAAGTAGAATATTAAATTAAACATTTAGATTACTTGAAAATTAGAAAAAGCAACATTCAATTAAAACATTACAATGAATTAAAACATTCAATTATTAAAAAGTTTCAATTCACATGCATATTTGAAATTAATTCAAATTTTAAATATAAAAAATTTATAAGTTTACATATATTAAAAAACATAAATAAAAAATGAAAAAGTACTCTCTTATGTTATCATATTTATTTTTTTGCAAAAAATACATTTTCTCTCTCCATCCATTCCATAGGATGGATGACACTCTCTCTCCAATCCAATGAAGACACACAATGGTGTTAAGCACCAATTTTCATCCATCCAATGGTTAAACACCTATTGAATGATACATTGTGGATGCTTTAAAATAAGGAGAGAGAAGAAATTGAAATACAAAACAAAAGAAAGGAAAATATTCATCCGGTGGAGATGGTCTCAACTCTCACACGAGCGCCACCACCCTGTCCCCAAAACCTCCGGCCCGCACCTTCAAATCGCCTGAGACTACAATTTCGACAGCAGTTTAAAAAAAAAAAAAGAACCGGTCGAACCGATTTTGACCGAATTCGACCGATAAAACAATTTTAGGGTTTCCGGACCGGTTCCAAGGCCGATTCCCGGTTCAACCGACCGGTCCGATCCGGTTTTGACATCACTGATTTACACACTCATATAATTCAATCTTACATATAGTTTAGTAATCGACATAATTTTATTCTACTAAAATCTCAAAATTTATATATTTCGGTCTTCAGTTAAACATGCATAAGTTCATCAAAACATGAATATGTTCATAAAAAAAAATGCATAGATTCATGCACATATGCATCAAATTGATGAATTTATGCATGGCCCAAGATCCAAAATCCAGATCCAAACCCAATAGTAAAAGGCATTACAGTGGTCGTCTGAATCTGAGCAACAAATACTCCAACCAAATAGTCCAACCAAATTTGATCAATTGAAGTTTACAAAGATCCCAACAGGTAAAAAGTTTACAAAGATCCCAACAGGCTAGATGAGCACACCGTGACGATTTCTCAAGAACAAGATGATTAACAAGAACTTCAACCAGTGAAACCAATCTAAGAAAGGAAATTGAAATCGCTATTGTAGAAGGCCCATTAAGAAATTCAAATTCCAAAAATCCAGATCCAAAATCCTACACCTCGAGAAAATCAAATCTAAATTCACCATCCTCCCCCTAAAAAAATCAACAACTTCATCATACTTTTGCAGATCCGAAATTCTGAAAATTCAAACAAAATAGATCCCAAAAAAAAGAAATCAAATCGAATCTGAAAAAAACGGTTGTCATTGCAGCCGTCGTCTGCTTCCACCGCCGGTCGTCGTGTCCTTCGTTTGCTTTCACCGCCATCGTCCGTCGTCCGCTCAGATCTGCAGTAAAAACCGTCGCCCGACGAAGAGCACCACCAATAGAAATTAACCAACGCTGCTCTAAAGCCCGCCGGAAAACCATCCGCGCGGCGAAGCTTCTTCACTTTCGGCGAGAAAAATAAAATTCTCAGGATCTACGTCTTCGCCGCGGTGTGTGGGGAGGAGGGCGGCGGCAGATGAAAAACTTTTGCAGAGGGGTGGGTGCGGCGGCGGGGATTTTTCTGGATTTTTTTTTTTGGCGTGGGGGGGTGGGGGAGGGTTTGGTAGGGAAGAGATGGAGAGAGAGATTTGTTTGGTGTGTGTTTGTGTGAGAGACGGTGGAATGAAAATGATTTAGGAGAAGATAAAAGGGCATTGTGGGTATTCTATAAGGACTTTTGAACTTAGGAGTATTTTTAAAAATGTTTTGGACCTCTTAGTACTATTATGGCCTTTTTTTGACCTAATAGTCATAAATTAGTCATAATTGCCCTCAGTACTTTAAAACGATTTTACATTTCACCCTAATTAGCTAGTGATCATACTTTCGTCATTTTCATCCCTGTCGAAAAAGAAAATCTCTCCTCCTTCCCGCTCTCAGAGTGTGAAAGGGCATGAAATCCTCTTCTTCTTTCCATTCCTGTCCAAAAAAATCTCTAGTCCTTCCCGCTTGCAAATTGTGAAGGGCGACGAAATCCTCTCATGCTCGCACCTGTGACGAAATTCAGGCTCTCATTTCACCGATATCTCTTGTTCAGATTCCGTCTGTGTTTCGCCGGTTCCGGCTTCAGACCTTCGGGCTTCTTCTTGGTAATCTGTAATAGCGGCTCTTGGGAGATCAATTACGGGTATTACTTAAAATTTCCAAATTTCTTTCATCAATGGCTTTGATTTTGAGAATTGCAATATGTTTACTTCTTCATTTCTTCATTAATTGTTCGCTTATTGTGTTTAATTTAGTGAATTGAAGTTGCTCCAACTGTGTGCATAGTTTAATTTGTATTAGGATTTGTGGAGATAAAAAAACCGTGGTTGAAATTATGGATGAGTTTCGGCGCTGATGGAAAGGAAAAATTATTCACGCTGGAATGAGGGCTAAATTTTATGAATTGGAAGAGAACGTGTGTAGTGGATGATTTTATAAATTTTATGAGGGCTAAATTTAGAAAAAAAATATTTATAAAAGTGGATGGTTTTATGAATACCACCTCCCGAGAAGGTATTCATTATCATATGAAATCAGTTCAGTGGAGACTGAACTTTCATTTTTTAAAGGGCTTATGTGTTAATGCATAACCCCTACCAAATATAATATTATGGGTGTTAGCATATCTATCATCCACTAATAATTCTTACCAAACGAGTCCCTAAATTATTATGTTGAGAATGCAAACACCACCTTAATGCTAGTATAGTGCTATATGCTCCCCCATCCTACTTAAATACTACACTTGATTATAAGCAAATCTATTTTTTTTATAAGGATTGATTTTAGTTCGAAATTGAGAAGCTATAACCGATAATTAACCGTTTTTTATTCCAAAAATAGTAATGATTGATGTCATTTGGGATAAACGATTGAAATTAAATGTCCACTGATCTCAAATCAACCCCATCTTATAAAAATGGCCAATAAAGATCTGTTGGTTTTTCAGGGCTTGGAAGATATGCCTAGCCATTGCCGAGTTAAAATAGGTGTAAAGAGGAGCAGGGATGAAATTGACGAGAAGGCCTTCATGGATGAATGCAAGAAGAGATATATACTAAAAGAGGCAGAAACCGAGGCTTTTGAACAGTGCTGCTCCTGGGTCAAAAAATTGACAGATGATAAGGTGAATCCTCAGGTGCTCCGAATGCATTTTACTCATTTTTTTTACCTACTGCAGTGGTGTTTCTGTCTTCTTTTTTTTTTACCTACTGTAAGCGGCAGAGTGACAGTTTGTATACTATTTCCAATTGATATATATGTTGTTACATATGTAACTATTGAAACTTAGTTGTGGGAGTTAAATAGTTAACCTTGATTGCTGGTAATTGCAGGGATTGATTAATGAGAACGACGAATTAATACGAGCCCTCAAGGATAAATGGGATAGCAAAATTTACAATGCAGTTATCGAGTACAATACTAATAATGGAAATAGTATGGAGTTGTGGAACTTTGAAGAAGATAGGAAGGCCAGTCATTGTGAAGTCATCAGACACGCCTTCTCGCAATGGAAGACGCTCCAATGCAAGAGAGACGAGATTGACGAAATCATCAAGACTCTCTTTTGAAACGAAAACAAGCAGCGCCAATGGCTCTTTTGAATCATTTCTTTTAACAGTATTTTGATGTGTTCTTGCATGATTTTGTCACTGTGCAGAAAGTATTCATGATCCTGTAGTTTTTTGTAAATTAATGATCTTTGTAGCAATTCAAATGGCGAATTCAAATGATGGGTACACTATATTAGATTTAAGTGTGTATAATATTGGGTACACTCGATGAACTTGTGCACAACGAATATTATATAGTATAAATAATAATAACATTCATGAAAACACCTAGGCCAGTTTGGTTCACGGGATTGATCGGGATAAGCCATGATTAAAATTTTAATCCCAACTAATCTACCGTTTGGTTTGCGGGATGAGGACCCATGATATAATTCAAGTCCGGGTAGAAAATGTGCAAAATCCCTCCATGGAGGGATATGTCAATCCCATGTGAAATGTGGGATAGAACATATCTCATGCAATATTACAAATTGTCCTTCTATTATTTGAATAGATTCACAAGAATGAAGTGTGGTTGTTTCAATTCAATTTAAGGGTGTTTATGACATTTTAATAGGTATCCTATCTAATCACTCAATCTAATCCTACAATCCAAACGCATATCTTGATTCAACAAATCCAGTCAAATCAATCAAATCTTACTCAATCCCACTCAATCCTATCACACCTAATCAATCCAGTCTCGTGAACCAAACACCCCCTAATATATTTAGTAAAATAATTATACCATTTAAAAATGCATTTAAGTTGACGATGGAGCATGTTATTTTGATTTCTTTTCTACACATGTAGCAGACCTTATTGGTTTTTTATGTTGATATGACTTTATTTACTTTAATAATTTATTAGACCTAATAGAAAAATATAACAATTTGATTTTCTTTTTTGAAATTAAATTAGGTACTCAAATAACAATCTTATTATCCTTACATTAATATAAACGTATGTCTGCATATAATATCACATGTTATGTTAGTATATAAATAAATAGTACTCCCGTCCCAACAAACTTTGTCCTAATTTTTGAGCACACATATTAAGAAAAAAGTGTAATTAGTTGAGTGTTGAGGGATAATATGGTAAATTTTTATGAATAAATTAAATAAATTAATTGAATTGAGTGTATGTGTGAACCCTAAAAGTAATATCATTTTATGTAAATATGCGAATATTGTGAACATGTAGTTTAATAAGAAATTTTCTTTTTTTGATGTAATAAATTTTTGTGGAACATTCCAAAAAAATGGATAGATTTTTTTTTGTCTGAATAGAGTAAATGTTATGTACGTACTAGTGGAATACCTGTGTAATACGCGGGGTTGTAAATGAATAATAAATTATATTTATTATAATTTTATATTTTAAAGTTAGGAATCAATTGTACAATTTTAAGTTTTTTTAAATAAAATATATTTTGATCATTTAAAAAAAAATATATATGCACACATATTTATAAGTTAATTTTAAAGTACTGGTGACTCCTATCGATGAAGAGGCAATTTTGTGTTTGGGATTTAATAGACATATTCCTGAATAACACCAAACTTATACTCCCACCGTCCAAAATCAGTTTTCACAGTTGACTTTTACACGCGTTTTTGCGAGCGAGTTTTGTATTAGTAATTGAAATGATAAAGTGACTTTTAAGGAAGGGTATGGTAGATGACTTATCTATCATACCCCTCCTTAAAAGTCACTTTATCATTTCAATTATTAATACAAAACTTGCTCGCAAAAACGTGTGTAAAAGTCAACTGTGAAAACTAATTTGGGACGAAGGTAGTAGTTTATATGATACATTTTTTTTACTGAAATTAACACCCTAACACAGGTGTAGATTTTTATTTTTATTTTTATTTTTTCGAACGAAAAGAGGCTGATGTAGATGTAAGAAACTCAATCAACAATATTGATTGAATCAACTCTGACTATATCTACATATGAATCAAAATCAATTCTTTTTACTGATGAATAAAAGAAAGGATTATTCCCGATAAAAAAAAAAAGGATTATTAATAAAATCATTTTTTTCTAATTACTGTAAAAATTTACTACAATGACTTTATTTGATTATTTACATTGTTGTCCTTGATCATCCTCCAGAATCTTGTACTATTATCCAGTGTCAATCAAAATTATCTTGTTGAAACCCAATCCAGAATTTGCACTATTTAATTTGTTTTATTTTCACATCGTCTTCTTTTTTATCTGTTACAATATCTGTTGGTTACCCTTCTCAGTCGTAGGCACAACCTTTTGTTTCTTCTCCCTTGCCAATATAAACATAGAATTACTTTTTAAAATTAGAATGTAAAGAACATTGGACCAAGTACATGTCTGCCCATTTAGTAAGATCATGTAGTTAGAGTGCTTAAAAGCTCCATATTTAATAACAATTTAGAAAATTCAAATAAACACCAATATATTTTCTCAATATTATGTAATGAACAAAAAATATAACCTTAATTTTAGTGGAGCAATCTTCACAATAATAGAAATTGAAAAGAAAAAATTGTACAAAAATAAATATATATTATAAGAAACAAAATATGTTTAGTAATTGTGAAGTTAAAATAATAAATTGGGAGAAAAAAGTCGAAGAAGCTTACATAAATATTGTTCAAACAAATAATGTACGTATTCTATTAAAATTATTATACTTGAAAAAATACTTACTTTTGCTAAACAAATGCAATGATTTTTAAGAATCTTGAATTGCAAAAAATGAGTGTTTATCCATCAATTAAATAAGGTGGAATAAAACCACAATAATAATTTAAAGATAAGAAAATCTCACATACCGCAAATAAAAGTACAAAATACCTATGTTAACATACCGTTTATGTTGTGAATATCTATTTTAACATTCCGTTTACATAGTGCTTTATTATTAAGTTAAAAACTATCATAAGTTTTAAAAAAAAAAAGTAAAAACAAAAAGTATTTTTCTTCAATAGTAATCTTTTTATAAAGAAAAAGGACAAATGAATAGAAGTAATGTTTACATAATAGTGACTCTTTGATGTCCAAACAATAATTTTTTTTAATAAAATCTGAAAAAAAGATTCATGTACATATTATCAATATAATAGTGACCCCTCTACTTATAGTGACATGACAATCACTTGAAAGTATCTTTTTCTTTTATTCCGTTTTGTTATAGGCTTTTGTTTATAGAATTTATAAATCTTATGATTGTCTCTACGGCGTTACATTGCGGACCCTATCGAGCATTTCATACAACATAGTTCGATACTTGGATCGGAAAAGGCTTGAAAATAGCGGACCGATCTGACAAGAACTATGTGGTCGATCTGGAATCTGAGAAACAATCGCGTTTTCAATGCTTCAACTATTGACACTGGAAAATTTTGGAGAGAACTAATGGCGCGTATCTGGTCATGGCTATCGGAGAAATATAGTAGACTTCATTAAGGGTAGGTACAACACGGGTAGCATATATATAGTAGTTCTAAGTTTTTACTGCAGGTTGGGAGTTTTCTTTCTTTTGGTGTAATTAAGTGATATAGGAGTATTAAGTCAAATTAATCCAATATTATTCAATCTCACTCAATCATATCACACCTAATCAATCTAGTCTCGTGAACCAAACACCCCCTAGTATATTTAGTAAAATAATTATACCATTTAAAAATGCATTTAAGTTGATGATGCAGCATGTTATTTTGATTTCTTTTCTACACATGTAGCAGACCTTATTGGTTTTTTATGTTGATATGACTTTATTTACTTTAATAATTTATTAGAACTAATAGAAAAATATAACAATTTGATTTTCTTTTTTGAAATTAAATCAGGTACTCAAATAACAATCTTATTATCCTTACATTAATATAAACGTATGTCTGCATATAATATCACATGTTATGTTAGTATATAAATAAATAGTACTCCCGTCCCAACAAACTTTGTCCTAATTTTTGAGCACACATATTAAGAAAAAAGTGTAATTAGTTGAGTGTTGAGGGATAATATGGTAAATTTTTATGAATAAATTAAATAAATTAATTGAATTGAGTGTATGTGTGAACCCTAAAAGTAATATCATTTGATGTAAATATGCGAATATTGTGAACATGTAGTTTAATAAGAAATTTTCTTTTTTTGATGTAATAAATTTTTGTGGAACATTCCAAAAAAATGGATAGATTTTTTTTAGTTTGAATAGAGTAAATGTTATGTACTTACTAGTGGAAAACCCGCGTAATACGCGGGGTTGTAAATAAATAATAAATTATATTTATTATAATTTTATATTTTAAAATTAGGAATCAATTGTACAATTTTAAGTTTTTTTAAATAAAATATATTTTGATCATTTAAAAAAAAATATATATGCACACATATTTATAAGTTAATTTTAAAGTACTGGTGACTCCTATCGATGAAGAGGCAATTTTGTGTTTGGGATTTAATAGACATATTCCTGAATAACACCAAACTTATACTCCCACCGTCCCAGATTAGTTTTCACAGTTGACTTTTACACGCGTTTTTGCGAGCGAGTTTTGTATTAGTAATTGAAATGATAAAGTGATTTTTAAGGAAGGGTATGATAGATGACTTATCTATCATACTCCTCCTTAAAAGTCACTTTATCATTTCAATTATTAATACAAAACTTGCTATAAAAAAAACGCTGTAAAATAATTTCGTGAAAAAACTAATTGGGAAAGGTAGTAGTTTATATGATACATTTTTTTTACTGAAATTAACACCCTAACACAGGTGTAGATTTTTATTTTTATTTTTATTTTTTCGAACGAAAAGAGGCAGATGTAGATGTAAGAAACTCAATCAACAATATTGATTGAATCAACTCTGACTATATCTACATATGAATCAAAATCAATTCTTTTTACTGATGAATAAAAGAAAGGATTATTCCCGATAAAAAAAAAGGATTATTAATAAAATCATTTTTTTCTAATTACTGTAAAAAATTACTACAATGACTTTATTTGATTATTTACATTGTTGTCCTTGATCATCCTCCAGAATCTTGTACTATTATCCAGTGTCAATCAAAATTTATCTTGTTGAAACCCAATCCAGAATTTGCACTATTTAATTTATTTTATTTTCACATCGTCTTCTTTTTTATCTGTTACAATATCTGTTGGTGACCCTTCTCAGTCGGTGGCACAACCTTTTGTTTCTTCTCCCTTGCCAATATAAACATAGAATTACTTTTTAAAATTAGAATGTAAAGAACATTGGACCAAGTACATGTTTGCCCATTTAGTAAGATCATGTAGTCAGAGTGCTTAAAAGCTCCATATTTAATAACAATTTAGAAAATTCAAATAAACACAAATATATTTTCTCAATATTATGTAATGAACAAAAAATATAACCTTAATTTTAGTGGAGCAATCTTCACAATAATAGAAATTGAAAAGAAAAAATTGTACAAAAATAAATATATATTATAAGAAACAAAATATGTTTAGTAATTGTGAAGTTAAAATAATAAATTGGGAGAAAAAAGTCGAAGAAGTTTACATAAATATTGTTCAAACAAATAATGTACGTATTCTATTAAAATTATTATACTTGAAAAAATACTTACTTTTGCTAAACAAATGCAATAATTTTTAAGAATCTTGAATTGCAAAAAATGAGTGTTTATCCATCAATTAAATAAGGTGGAATAAAACCACAATAATAATTTAAAGATAAGAAAATCTCACATACCGCAAATAAAAGTACAAAATGCCTATTTTAACATACCGTTTATGTTGTGAATACCTATTTTAACATTCCGTTTACATAGTGCTTTATTATTAAGTTAAAAACTATCATAAGTTTTCAAAAAAAAAAATGTAAAAACAAAAAGTATTTTTCTTCAATAGTAATCTTTTTATAAAGAAAAAGGACAAATGAATAGAAGTAATGTTTACATAATAGTGACTCAAAATTTGATGTCCAAACAATAAATTTTTTTTAATAAAATCTGAAAAAAAGATTCATGTACATATTATCAATATAATAGTGACCCCTCTACTTATAGTGACATCACAATCACTTGAAAGTATCTTTTTCTTTTATTCCGTTTTGTTATAGGCTTTTGTTTATAGAATTTATAAATCTTATGATTGATTTTTTTATTATCTAATTTGTCTATAGGTATGTTTGGTGTGGGAAGAATAGGAAAATTCAAATAATTGGGCGTCCTCATAAAATATAGTATGCACTCTTTATTTTTCTAGTCAGAACAGAGTTGTTTATTTATTTTTTGAAGCGTATTGCATGAATGGAGATAAAATTCTTTCACATAACCCTTCGGAGTATAAGTGTACTTAGTTGAGAAATACTAATTTGTAGTTAACTCTGTAAAAGTTGGTACTGAGAGTGTAGAGATTGGTAATCTCCTCAATTGAGGGATTTGGAATTATTATGCACTATAAATAATTACAATCATGTACAATGAATAAGGAAAGAATTGACCTACAATTAATTATAATAATTCTAGAATATTCTATTCTATAATCCTAACACCCCCCTCAAGCGATGCGGATGGAGACCAACACAGAGCTTGACCCGAAAGAATTCGAAGAGCGGATGAGGAAGACTCTTGGTGAAGATATCTGTCAATTGGAGAGATGAAGGAACAAAACGAGTAGTGATCTTTCCACTAGAAACAAGTTCACGGACAAAATGATAGTCGATGTCGATGTGTTTTGCCCGCTTATGAGCAACTGGGTTTTGACTGAGAAAGATCGCACTTTTATTGTCACACAGTAGGACAGGAGTCGTGACGGGCATAACACGAAGATCTCGTAGAAGAGTAGAAACCCAAATGACTTCAGCTGCCGCATTTGCCATGGCACGGTATTTGGACTCACAACTTGATCGGACAACGCTAGGTTGCTTATTTGCACTCCAAGAGACTAGATTTGGACCTACGAAAATAGAGTACCCATAAGTCGAGCGACGTGTGTCCAAAAAACGAGCCCAGTCAGCATCTGAATATCCCAAAAGATCATTCTTCCCTTTGTCAAAAGTAAGACCGTGATCAAGAGTGTGATTGACGTACCGAAGAATACGTTTAACAGCTTGAAAGTGATCAACGGTTGGAGCAGACTGAAATTGACTCACAGTGTTCACTGCATATGAGAGATCCGGACGAGTGATCGTCAAGTATTGAAGAGCACCCACCAGAGAACGATAGAGCCCAGAAACACGAAGGACCTCATATGAAGCGAGAGGAGTCGAGACTGGTTTTGCATGAAGCGGATTGGCCCGAAGCAGAATATCATGAGCATATTTGGATTGCTGAGGAATAAACCATGGGCAGTGTAGTGTACTTCTAACCCGAGAAAGTAGGTTAGACGGCCTAAATCCTTGATTGCAAACTATTTTCTGATTCGAGAAACAATATTATCAACCAAGGCAGAGGCATTCCCCGTGACGATGATGTCGTCGACATATAGAAGCAAGTATAGGTGGACGATCCTTTGTGAAATATGAACAAGGACGTATCGGCCGAACTGCAGATGAAACCGAGTGTAAGCAGAAAAGAGCTAAAACGATGAAACCATGCCCGAGGTGCCTGCTTAAGGCCATAGATTGCCTTTTTAAGAAGGCAAACATGAGAGGGAAAACGAGGGTCCGTGTATCCGGGAGGCTGCTCCATATAGACTGGTTTATCTAGAAGACCATGCAGAAAGGCATTGTTCACATCTAGTTGTCGTAGAGGCCAATTTTTCATAACAGCAAGGGCTAGTACAATACGTACTGTAGAGGCTTTAACAACTGGACTAAAGGTGTGAGTGAAGTCGAAACCTGGAAGCTGAGTGAAGCCCTGAGCCACCAAGCGTGCTTTATAACGATCAATCGAGCCATCAGCAAGATACTTGGTGCGGAAAACCCACTTGGAGCCAACGATATTGGTATTCGAGGGACGAGGAACGAGAACCCAAGTGCCATTAGTGGTTAGTGCTTTTAACTCAGCATCCATAGCGGCAACCCAGTGAGGCGACTTGGCGGCAGATTTGAAGCCTCGAGGTTCAGATGAAGCATGCAAGGCCGAAAGCAATGCACTGTGAGCAACATGAGCCATGTTCGGGGGATGCTTGAGTTTAAATATACCATCCTGAGCACGGGTACGCATGGGGTGCGTGCGTATGAGCGGAGCAGGAGCAGGAGGATCCGATTGAGGCTCAGGTTGATGAACAAATGGAGCCGGAGGTTCAACATGTACCTCGGGATCAAGATGTACTTGTGGAACGTCAGCAAAAGTGGGAGCGGCTTCCTCAAGAGCGCATGTGCGACAAGAAGACGAGGCAGTTGGGATTGTTGAGGAAAAGCGGCCAAGAAATAGGATCCACAAGTATAGGAGGAGTATAGGAGTACTTGTGAAAATAAGAAAACTCTTACCAGCACTATACTCCGGCCAGATTTAGGGTAGCCCAATAAACTCTAGCCCCATAAGGTCTCAGTCCAATAGAAATAAAATACTGACGGAGTACCTGGAAAATCACTGGATATTTATGTTTTGACTGATGCAAGTCCTTCGCAATGTGCAGTCTTTGGGGTTCTACACACCTCTTTATTAGGGTAGCCCAATAAACTCTAGCCCCATAAGGTCTCGGTCCAATAGAAATAAAATACTGACGGAGTACCTGGAAGATCACTGGATATTTATGTTTTGACTGATGCAAGTCCTTCGCAATGTGCAGTCTTTGGGGTTCTACACACCTCTTTATTAAGGTGTATAGTTGTGAACCATGTATTGAATCACGTGGTCTTTGAAGGACCACTGCAGAAGTCACTGGTTGTAACTTCATATTATATAACTCCTAAATTTAGAAAGGTGATTAGACAACAATATAATCTAGTAGTCAATCTACATTAGATTGATCGTTCTCTTACGAATTTAGTGATGAGTAGTCTGTGGATTAATGGTGACACATTAGACTTTGGCTCAATATGATTCAGTCCAATGGACTTAAAGTCTCGGTTCCTCAAAGTTTTGATGACAAGGTTGTGGAGAATGTTAATTGTGTTGTTGAGGAGAACATGAACGTTGAGGGATTCATTGGTCTTTACAGTGACGAACACTTGAAAGTATTCTCTTTTATTTCGTTCCTTCTTTTGTTACAAACGTTTGTTTTATAGAATTTGTAAATCTTATGATTGATTTTCTTATTCTCTAATTTGTTTATAGGTAAGTTTGGTGTGGGAAGAATAGGAATATTCAAATAATTAGGCGTCCTCATATGATCTGGTATGCACGGTTTGTTTTTCTAGTTGATTTATTTTTTGGAAGCTTATTGCATGACTGGATTTAAATAACTCATTTAAATAGATTGTGGAATATTAGTTTGTATTACTAAGTAATATTAGTGTATCACTAGGCTGCAAGCTACCTTTCAGAAACTGTGTCAATTAAATGATTTTGTTGAGTTGAGCCAAGTTTTAATAGGTATTACTAAAAAATGTCATATTGTCTGAAAATGTCAACTGATGAATAGTCTCCATGTTGCCTGCTTATCTACTTAAATTGATTTGAATTAAATTCTATTATTGCTCAGATGGATGAATTAAATTTGCCCCCTTGTAGCATTATCGTTTTCCCTCTTGATATAGGAAGTTTTAAGTTCCGATTTTTGTGTATTAATATTGGCACTGTACTGGTATTGATGCTCTGTTACATTTACGATATGCAGAGGGAGAAGGAGGCAGTCGAAGAGGTTCTTGATCTAGAACAAAAGCTTTGATGAGAAACACAAATTGGAATTTGAGATTGAACTTTTTTTTTTTTTTTTTTAAAACAGAGATTGAAGAACTTAAATGTACCAAAACAATCACATCTTGTATATGCATATGGCTCTATCTAATTCCTCAATTGTTTTTTTGATGCATAGATCATATGAAAAATCTCAAAGAGCGCCTACGTAATGATGAGTTGTTGCTACTTATAAATGTATGATATGCTAATACTTGACTTTGTATTTCTAGTCATTGTTAGAAAAATTGTACCTTTAATTGATTTTACTTGCTACTTTCACTGATCAAATGGGTGATGGCTCTTCGTAACTAATTTTACTTGGAATATGTGTCTGTTAAGATTGTTGAAATTGGAATATAATTCACTTAATTGAAAGAGAATATGATATTTTTAAAGTAAAGTTTGTTTAAAATAGTATGAGTAAACTATTTTATTAAGAAAACATTTAGTACTACTGTTTCACGTAATAATACTACATTTTGATTGATGTGTGTTTTTTGCCCTATTGCAAATCAATATAAATCCTTCCAAAATGTTAAAATATAGTACTCAAATTATGTTTCGACTCATCCTGAGACTGTCTCATGAATGTGTACCTCTTCCACTCACCGTCTACAAACAAAATTGATTTGTTCCCATCAATTTCACTCTTAATCAAATTAGGATCTTAAAGTGTTTCTTTTCCCCCTCATAATTATGGTTAATTCTGTGTTAACTTATGATAATTTCTCATGACGTTTACTATAGTCCTGGACCCCTGGTGAATATTTTAGATCAATAATAGAGCGAGTTTACGTTCAATCTCGTAATAAGGCAATTTATATAACTTGCACATTATTCTAAATCACAAACACATATATACTCCTATTAGGCTAATTTATTTAAATGTTGTAATTTCCAAAAGTGGTTATGAAATTGCAGTGAACTTTTTAAAGTTTTCCTTTTTGCGTATATCTCCGGTGAAATATGTTCCTAACATCAAATTTATATATACCACTACACTTATAAATTAATATCGTAACATTTATTAACTGATATCACTATACTTGTAAATTGAGATCATAACATTAAATGGTCTCACTCTGTCCTATTTTAGATTGTCCATTCACTTTATGACTCGCATTTTAGCGAGCAAGTTGTTTATAAGTATTTGAAATGATAAAGTAACTTTTAAGGAGATGTATGAATTATGATAGATAAGGGTAGGACTATCATACCCCACCTTATAAATCTCTTTATCATTTCAAATACTAATAAACAACCCTCGCTCACTAAAATACGAGCCATAAAATGAATGGGCAATCTAAATTAGGACGGAGGGAGTACCTTTTAGTAAACAATTGATGATAGTCTAAGAAATCAATGGAAGACAATGTGAAAAACAAAAAAAGTACCACTAAACCAGTAAAAGTATCACTTGGAATGGTTATGTTCTTTCAGAAAATGGCTGCCCTCTTTGAAAAATGGACTTGTTGCCTTTTATACATTTCTCTTTCATTTGGCATGTGTCTCTAGGTCAACTCTGAAAATTTGGGGTTTCGGGTCGTGCACGACTCTAGCAAGCATGCACGACCAGACCCTTACTCGAGCACCATTGCTTGAGTAGTGCAAAAACAAAAGGTGACATATGTTAACGAGTTACACGGTGTAACTGGTGCATAGACCCATTTAGGTGCTAAGTTCATGATTGTCTTTCCTAATGTGTAGTGCCTTTTACGACACATTAATAAAAAATGTCTACAATGGTTAATTTATGAAAATTGTGATATTAATTTGTAATTGTGACTATATCACTTAATTTTATAGAATAAACAAGTTTCACTGGAGTGGTGAAGGTTTATATTTCTTTTTAAACATAATCGTGACTGAGGATTACTTGGAACAACCTAATACAATAAGCCTATATAATTAGGACGGAGAAAGTATTATATATATTAATTTGTGAATAATATCAATATATATAAATATAATTGTATAAATTATACATTGAGCACTTCACCTCATTTTATTCTGCTTAATATTATGCAATTCATCTCAAAATAATCACAATTATAAATTATTCTAGTATTTTGGAAACAAAACAAAATATTTAGGCAATTTTTCATGAAAAAAAATATTTCACTAATCCATGAAATATGGGTCGGGCGTCAGCAGGAGAAGACATAAATACAGAAGAAAATATTTACGAATCTTGGATGGGTTGACCGAGAGCAAACTTATTTTTATATAAAATTTGCACAAAGGTAAAATAACAAAATTCGTTCCCACATTTGTGTTACTGTAGGTAGGGGTGGACAGTACGGCATACCGAAAATTTTCTTTCCATATCGTTACCGTACCGAAATTTTCGATACCGAAAAATGTCATACCGTTGTCGTACCGAAAATTCGGTATACCGAAATTTCGGCATACTGAAATTTTCGGTATGTCAATATTACATACCGATACCGTACTGAAATTTCAGTATATACCGGTATATCTCGGTATTTCAGTATACCGAAATTTTCTATATTATCGTACCGAAATTTTCGGTACGGTACCATATCGTACCGAAAATTTCGATAAAATCGATATTTTTTTGTACGGTAAGTGCGGTATACCGGTATTTTCGGTATTTCCTCGACCCCTAACTGTAGGGAAAACATGTGTTAGTGTTACTGTAAGTATGTAAATACAAGTTAGTGTTGTTGAGAGGACAAATAACACATGTTTTTTTTTTCAGTACACATGTTACTTTAAGGAGAAAATTGTGAGACTGTATGAACAAAATGATACTCTCTCTATTTTCATCAGTTTTCCCCTTTGTTATTTTATTTGTTTCTCCTTCTGACATTTGACCAAACCACCAGATTACAATTGAATTAGTAAAAAAAAAAAATCATCAGTACGTGATAATAATTGTCCATAGTAACACATACTTGTCATTATAGTAACACAAACCATGAATGAATTTTTTGTTTTACTTTTAGGCGAACTTTTAGTAAAAATTTGTTTGACTCAATTCAAATCCCACCAAGAGCGGAGAGTGTGTGCTACGTATGAAAATTTCAAATCGATTCTCATCATGGGTCGACCCGAATAACACTATAAATTGGTTATTCCCTCTAAGGCTCTAATCATAAATCTTATTTCTTTCTTTGAAAATTAAGATCTACTAAAGAATTTTCTATTGATGATGCGGATCCAAAAAAAATTATTTGGGGATATGAAAAATAATTTATAAAATATTATTTAAAATAGAGTATTATGTAAATTAATGTTGTCGTGTACTTAAATGATACATTGATTACTTTCTTAAAACATAGTATTATTTTAAATTTAATAATATTAATTGTTTCATTAAAAATTATTAATTTTTACTTTGAAGTGATATATAGACATTAGACACCAACACTTGTGGAGTTGTGGGCAAAAAAAATCCTCTCTCTAAAATTCTCTCCAAAATTTCGACAGGAACATCGACGCTTTCCGGGCAAATGAAAGAGTAAAGTGATGTTTTAGGCGCAAGTTTGGGTTTTTGGAGACTATCCGGCAGGAACATCAATGTAAAAGGCTCTTTGGCTACTCGTGATGGGCATCTATTATTTTGTAATACATCTATCGCTAGTCTAGTACTTCTCTAAAAAAGATGAGTTGTTTTTATATTAGTATGAGTGGCTAAATATTTTGCTAGAGCTAGAGATGAAACTTTAGTAAGATACTAGTATTGTTCTTGATTTTTTAATAAAGATCTTTAAAGAAAAAATCATTTTGGTTGTTTAATGAATTATGTAAAAGGTTTTTTTTGTTAAGATTTTGATTTGTTATAGACATATTGACACAAGAAATGCTTAATCTTACATATTAACAATTGATTTCATAATGGAAGAAAACAATGGAAGAGGTTGAACCCTATGTAATTAAAATAATCTCAAATTTGAGTTGAATATTCTTAAAAAAAATATATAAGGGTAAATTCATAAATTTATAAATTATATTTTTTAAATTATTTAATTTATTATAATAGTACGACAGTATGATATAGTTCGACAGATAGTACAATGCAATACGATGATTAATACGACGCTTTGTACAACAAGTATAACATGTTATTAAATATAAGCCTTTGGATTTAAAATTAAATGGCTCATATTAACTGACTATAATCAATCAGTACGACACCTTGACTGCGGTAAAAAAAACACCCTAGTAAAATTACTTTTTGATTATATTAAGGAAGCCCGACCCGTATATGGGCCGGCCGAGACAGCCTTCCAAATCATTTAATTTTTCAATCAGGCCATAATCCGAACCCGGCCCATATAAGAACCATAAATAGCTTATTAGGGTTATCCTGATTCATTTCTCTTTCCACTCTGCTTTGCCGTTGATCCTCACCTCCTCTTTAATATCAAACCTTGATTCTTTTATTAAAACGGCGATGATGGGGAAAAGGAAAAAAAACGAGAATCCACACAACACAACCATTTCAAAAGGTAGTCATTTTTTGCTTTCCTTATTTTATTTTGTAGATGTGCTTGTGCCTTTAATCTACAAGTGTGTTTTAACGAATGTACATTTGTTTTATTGTTTTTAAGTAAAAAAATGCTATAAACAAGAGGCTTGCTGTTTAACAATTTCAGATCTGAAAGTTATTTTGGTTTTTCTCGCTTTTGAATTTTTCTCTCTCTAATTTTTTATGTCACTTTGAATTGAACTCTAATAACGATTTAATTGATGATTAAAAGTTATACACTGGAAAAATTGTTGCTAGTCCGTACATTGACAAGCACTTGAAAGTATTTTTTTTTTGTATCTGTTTAGTTCTTTTGTTAAAGTGTTCTTTCTAGAATTTATTAAACATAAATAATCTGATTTTTTTTACAGGTACGATTGGTTTGGGAGGAATAGGAAAATTAATTCGGGGATAGTGTTCTTCCTAGGTAATGAAACTGATCATAATTTGCTTTATATTATACGTGTTCAAACATTTGTTACACTACGAAATATACTCCATGTTTATTTGGATATTTTGAAAAATATTATTAATTGTTATTTTCTTGTTGTTTAATTTTTCTTTGATTTAATTGCCAACTTATATAGTATCACTTAATTGTTTACTATTTAAATATAGTTGTTGGACTTGTTTAAATAAATGGTGGACTTGTTAAAAGATTATGTTCCTTATAAATTATTTTAGATAGTTCTCACGTCCACGAAAAGTGTGGTCAGAGTGTTTTAACATGTTGTACGAAAATATAGATTAAGTCTATTTATGAATAACATAATTGATTGTGGGTAAAGTATAATGATAACTTGAGTAATTAAGTGATTGTTGGACGATGAAGATAAAAAAACCGAGTCCATAAACATACATAATCTATCTTTCCGCAAAACCTGTTTCAGCCCTCTTAGCACACTTTTGATGGACAGAGGGAGTATTAATTAGTAGTAACTAGGAATGCATCCTTCGAGAATTTGAGGCACCAGGGATTCTATGTTTGGAGAATTATACGTGGGCCCCTCACACAGTTCCACTGAAGGGAACAAACCCAAAGAAATGGAAGGGGATCGTTTGCATGTTAATGTAAGATCAAGATCAATATTTTGGATTTTAAAATTCTCCTGAAACTTTTCTCTGGATCTGTTGTCGCCAATTAAGTCATCAAAACCACTGTAACCCATCAAAACTGATTCCTACAAGAAAATCAAGTTATAAAACAAAATCAGACTTCCAGTAGAATAGGAAGCGAAAGTCTGATATTCTAAGAGAACACACAAGAGTGGCATGAACGATATAACTAATAGGCAGAAATAAAAAAATGAATATTCATAACTTTCAAACATTTGTGACTCCTCTATGACATTTACCTTTTCATAGCCATCTACACCCTTCAATAACTTTTCAGGATATTTGTGCTTCGATCGAAAAAATGAAGTAAAATTTTTTGGTGCTAGCAAATTATTAAACCTGCATACAATTAAAGAAAAATCAAAAGAAATTCAATGATAGATAGTGCAAGAATCATAAAGATATAAGACTAATAATACCTCAGAGTTCTGCCTAAAATATTACTGCATGCTCTCTCAGCTTCAAAATTCACAGCATGCCGCAAGCATTTAACACTTAAACCCTGAGAGAATGAAGTTCATGATTAGAAAATTTCCAAGCTTGCACAATAGCTTTGAAGCCAAATGAATCAGATCCCTAAACTTAGTTAATGTAAGAGCACAGAAAACATGAGATATGAACCATTTTAGCAGCATGATATGATAATTCGTAGAAGTGTGTTATTGTTCTGTATTTTTCTCAGTTGCGTTCTGTTGTCAGCGATTATTAAATCAAAATTCTTTCTTTTCTATATATTTTCATAAATATAGGACCTTTTGGAAATAACTATATATCCACTGTTGTTCATTTTCTGGGCAACTAAGTCCTGTAAACTTTCTCCTGTTGCTGCCATTTCTCATAACTGTACTAAAAATGAACACCAGATTTGAAAGACAATAAAGCACAATTACTGTGTAAAAGAAGTAGAAATCCTTCATACCATGCTACTCAAATGCACAACTAGTGTTGTAGCTGCCATAAACAGCAACAAATTCCAGCCATTAAACCTGTAAAGCCACGCCTCGGTAATTTATGCATTTATGACAAACCATATATTCAATTTAAAAAAAAAAATCATCTTATAACAACTTCGAATTGAATAATGAATCCCAAACTAAGCAGAAAGGTCATTCAGTGATGATAATATAGCAAGAGGTCCATTAACGAATGTATAAATACTCCTAAGATAGGCAAAATTCAGTGAAGTGAAGCAAACCATGCAAAATGAAGAACATGTAACTCAGTAAAGAGGCAACAAAACAAAATTAGAAAAACAAAAAAAACATTTTATTAACATTTGTCAAATGAAAAATCAGGGAAAATAATAGTGAGCTTGAAAAAGTTGGGAACGATGAATTACAGAGTCTTAGTGTATTTAGGTGAAAACATCTAGGGTTTTAAATTGAGCATTTTTATCAAGTACATATCGCAAAATTGCAATCCTCTCCTAAAATATTAGAAATTAGCAAAACAACCCCTCCATGAAAAATGAGATATTATGGGTGGTTGGTCTAATGGAAGATGAAAGTTGGTTAACCAAGGACCCCTCTATTAATACCAGCACAAATCTTTTGTCTTTTCATCTGAAAAATTAGAGTTACTTATTTGGTGGTTTAGGTTTACTAAGAAATTATCATGTCTTCTGAAATTATTTTTTTTTTCAATTATTTATGATGCAAAAATAAGGGCTGAAATGCAAATGGGGAAAGCTTGAACAAGTTTTTAAATTTGTTGGTAGCTTTGAAATGTCTGCAGGTTTTCTGCTGGTGCCGGAAATTCAGCCCTTTTATATTAAAAATGGCATCATATTCCAGATTTTAAACCTGTTGGGTTTTCGTTTGGAAGTGCCTCTGTAATTTATGCCATTTGGGAATAACAAACCATATATTCAATTTAGATAGAAAAAAAAATTTTCTTAATAACTTAACATTCAATCTTTGAATAATGAATTTAACTTAATGATTTTTTTTAAGATCAAAGGTCAAATTCATTTTGTTTGCAAATTCAAAAGAGGATCCAAATTTTGATGTGAATTTGTATAAATAAGATCCTAAGATAGGCAAAATTTATTTTGAACATTCTTTTTTTATCTGACAAAACCATACAAATTTGAAAAACATGTTAAGATTAGATTTTTAAAGAGGCAACAAAACAAAATTAGAAAAAACAAAACCATTATTTAAATATCCCAAACATCTTAGCAAATTGAAATGGGGAGGCTTGAAAAGTTTTTAAATTTGTTGGTAGCTTTGAAATGTCTGCAGATTTTTTACAGATGCCCGGAAATTCAGCCCTTTGTAATAAAAAAAAATCATAGGGGCAAATGGTTAAATTGAGCATTGTTTGAAAAACTTTTCAATTGATGCCATATGGGAAAATTGCAATCCAAACTCCATCAAAAGATTTTAGAAATTTCAATTTCATTAAATTCTTAACATTCCTTTCCATATTAAAAATGAATTTTTTATCAAATGTACCAAAAACTTTAGGATATAACTCAAAATTGGATGCTCAAATTTTGATAAGGGTATAAATAAGATTAACCCATTGGGGACCCCCTATTATTACCAGCACAAACCCTTATTTGTTTTTCATCTTTTGAAAAATTACAAGTATACTTTATTTGATTTTTAAACTGTTGTTAAAATTAGCTTTTTAAACTGTCTCATGTCTTCTGAAATCATTTTTTTTTTCAATTCAATTATTTATGATTGTGCAAAAATAAGGGCTGAAATGCAAATGGGGAGAGCTTGAACAAGTTTTTAAATTTGTTGGTAGCTTTGAAATGTCTGCAGGTTTTCTGCTGGTGCCCGGAAATTCAGCCCTTTATATTAAAAATGGCATCATAGTACGGATTTGTGCTCCCGATTGGGTTTTCGTTTGGAAGTGAAAACTTTCAATTGATGCCTATTTGGGAATAATCACGAACCCGCCTCCAAACGCCATCACATTTAGATAGAATTTGTACAATTTCATTTTCATTAATATTCTTAACATTCAATCTTTAATTATTATTAGTTTAACTTAATGATTTTTTGATCAAATGTACCAAATTTCACATTTTGTTTGCAAATTCAAAAGTGGATGCTCAAATTTTGATGTGAGATTTGGTATAAATAAGATGTAATCATTTATATGGGGGTTTCCCAATACACTCCAGAAACCCTTATTTATTTTGAATATTCTTTTTATCTGACAACGCCATACTTTATTTTGATTTTTAAACCGTTGTTAAGATTAGATTTTTAAACCGTCTCATGTCTTCTGATTTTTTTTTTTCAATTCAATTATTTATGATTGTGCAAAAATAAGGGCTGAAATGCAAATGGGGAGAGCTTGAACAAGTTTTTAAATTTGTTGGTAGCTTTGAAATGTCTGCAGGTTTTTTGCAGGTGCCCGGAAATTCAGCCCTTTATATTAAAAATGGCATCATAGTGCGGATTTGTGCTCCCGATTGGGTTTTCGTTTGGAAGTGAAAACTTTCAATTGATGCTTATTTGGGAATAATCACGAACCCGCCTCCAAACGCCATCACATTTAGATAGAATTTGTACAATTTCATTTTCATTAATATTCTCAACATTCAATCTTTAAATTATTAGTTTAACTTAATGAATTTTTTGATCAAATGTACCAAATTTCACATTTTGTTTGCAAATTCAAAAGTGGATGCTCAAATTTTGATGTGAGATTTGGTATAAATAAGATGTAATCATTTATATGGGGGTTTCCCAATACACTCCAGAAACCCTTATTTATTTTGAACATTCTTTTTATCTGACAACGCTATACTTTATTTTGATTTTTAAACTGTTGTTAAGATTAGATTTTTAAACCGTCTCATGTCTTCTGAAATCATTTTTTTTTTCAATTCAATTATTTATGATTGTGCAAAAATAAGGGCTGAAATGCAAATGGGGAGAGCTTGAACAAGTTTTCAAATTTGTTGGTAGCTTTGAAATGTCTGCAGGTTTTCTGCAGGTGCCCGGAAATTCAGCCCTTTATATTAAAAATGGCATCATAGTACGGATTTGTGCTCCCGATTGGGTTTTCGTTTGGAAGTGAAAACTTTCAATTGATGCCTATTTGGGAATAATCACGAACCCGCCTCCAAACACCATCACATTTAGATAGAATTTGTACAATTTCATTTTCATTAATATTCTTAACATTCAATCTTTAATTATTATTAGTTTGACTTAATGAATTTTTTGATCAAATGTACCAAATTTCACATTTTGTTTGCAAATTCAAAAGTGGATGCTCAAATTTTGATGTGAGATTTGGTATAAATAAGATGTAATCATTTATATGGGGGTTTCCCAATACACTCCAGAAACCCTTATTTATTTTGAACATTCTTTTTATCTGACAACTCCATACTTTATTTTGATTTTTAAACCGTTGTTAAGATTAGATTTTAGCCCATGCGATGCACGGACCTGTTTTGATCCATTTTGTATGGTAATGGTGTTTTCATACTTGTTTTTTATCCATTTTTTAAAATAGATATATTTATCTATTCTATTATCCTATATTCATTAAAAAAAATGTTGAAGAAAAAATGACACACATATATACATATATATTAAAACACCGAGTCTTATTCTAGTGTAATATAATATTGCGAAAATATAATACTTTTTAAATAATCAAGTGTTTGACATATATGTTTCACAACTGTAACACTATCCTTTATAGGAAGATAGTTAGCATCAGACAATCTTAGCAAAATTTCTATTAACTAATGTGCACAATCAGGAACTTGAAGTCCGACCAAAGTGTTACACACTGTTGGAAAAAATCAAATTTCACCTCGAAAATTCCACCGAAAATACCCATAATTTCAACAAAATCCATCATCAATAAAACCAAGATTTCCAAAAGTAGCATCATTTATTCTTGAAGAAAATAAATTAAAAGGCACCAACATTCACCCCACACGCATAAATCGAATTCTTTAACAAAGAGGAAGTGGGACCACTACTCTGAATCTTCCAAATTAAGTATGGTTGTTTTTTTCCTGTTAAAAGAGTAACAAAATTTATTAGTTCTAGGTAATTTGTTTGGCTCTTTTTGCCTACTTCTTTTACACAAATTAAGATATTATTTATCAATTTCATTTACCCATTCCTCTGCAGCTTGCGGAGTTTAACGGTCTCCTTATCCAGTTTTGCAGCCTCTTTTTATGTTCTCTTAAGAAAAGGACAAAGTATTATATGAACTGGTTACACCATTCCTCAGCCCGTACACCACTATCCAAATTAAAAATGGGTCAAAAAACGGGTCATACATAAACTCAACTCAAAATTTTCCAATCTATTACTTTTTCTCCTTCAGGTTTCCAGATTTTCCAAAATCCTACGCTACTCACCTCCAAAATCCCAGTTGCGTCGCTGCAAACTCCAGAATCCGACGTTGCGACGCTCCAATATTCCACTCGATCGAAGGTCTCTCTCTAAATCTCGATCGCTGATGCTCATTTGATTTTTTTTTTCTAATTTTTTTTCTTCTACCTGATTTGTGTGCGATTCTTCGATTCACAGATCAGCCGATTTCTTCAATTTCCCCAATCGATACTACACTGTGTTTTTTGGTATCTTCGTTGAGAGGTAACTACACTGTGTTTTTTAGTTGATACTTCATGATTCTGTATTTTTTATTGTGTGTACGCTTACAAACTGTATATATTTCATTTTCCCCAATTTGTTTGAAGAATTTTGATTATAAATCACAGAATTCCATTAATATTTTCGAATTTGCATATCTAGACGTTTGATTATGAGTAATATTGAGTGTGTGAGTGTTTTGACTATTTTGAATCCAATCCTTGATACTTGTTTATGTATATACATTTCTTCTTGACTGTTTCTTGCAATACTAGTGTAGTTTTTAATTGACAGTGTTCATGTGTCCATTTCATTGCTGCTTGTTGCTATTGAATTTTAATTTCTGATGAATCTGTTGGTAGTCATTAATTTGCTCATCTTTGTTTGGTGCTTGTTTATTTTCCCTATTTCTGCATTGATTAGTATACCATGGGTCATGGGGACCTTTCCATTTTTTTGCTTGAAATAATGAATGAATAAGCTAAAGGTAGCTTTCTGCTTATGGCTTGTAGCTAGAGAGATAATTGTTGTGTGCTCCAAATGTGTATGCTTGTCGTTGAATATATATAACGTAACGAACAAAGTATTTAATGCACATAAGTGCTGCCTCTTTGTCAATCAATTTCCAATAGCAGCCAACTGGAAGTTGCCATCCTGCTACCAAGCTGGAAAACTGATTAACCTAATATTACACTGCTAATCTATTTCTGCATTTTATATTCTCTATATTAGTCCACTGGCAAACATATTTTAAGAATAATAATTTTCTGATTTTTTTAGGCAATGGTAAGGCAGAAAGTTTGTGTGCCAATATATAGTGGGCCAAGAAGACCCAAGACTTTATATCGTGCTATGTTAAAATTGCATGAGGAAACTGTTGAAGCTGTGAAACGTGGTCATGCTAGTAGTGGGAAGGAAAAAGTGAAGAATGTTCATTGTGCTACTAAATCTACTTCCTCTAAAGGCATTGCTGTCAGAAAAGCTGATAGAATCAAGGATGATCCTAACAGGTATTGCCTATAGTATTGTTTGTTAATAATTATAGTATTTGTTGATTATTGGCTTTTGTATTTTTCATAATCTGCTTATGTTATTGTTTAGTATTTCCTAAGTATTGATTGTGGTATTGCTTACTATTGCATATGGTATTGCTTAATATTGTTAGTGATATTGTTGACTATTCGAATATTAATTCATTTTCTTTATGTGTATATGCAGTGACTTCCTTTCTCAATGTAGACCAAATGGTCTACTCGATTTGATTACTTCACTGAATGATCAACAGAGGAAAGACGTTGAGGATATTGGGTTTGGTGGTTTGCTGAAGTTGAGGCTCAGTAAATGTTTCAGCCAAAGGATGATCAAGTGGCTTGTCGATCATTTCAATGGCAGTAGTCGCATGTTGGCATTGGATAATTTCCGTCAGTTTTCTGTTACGGCTGACGATGTTTATGACATCTTCATGATCCCTAGAAATGAAGAACATGATGTCCCTTGCTATTCACGCTCGGAAGTCAAGACTTTTCAAGATACATTTTCTAAAAAGTTTAAAATTTATAATAGGGACTCAATTCACAAATTGCCTAAAATCATTGCAAATGATCTGAGTGGTGGGGGGGATGACTTTAAAAGGATGTTTGTTCTCTACTCCTTGTGTTCTTTTCTCTACCCTTCATCCAATAGGTTAGTAAACTTAGCCTACTTGAAAGCTCTTGAGGTTGTAGAAGATATTCCTAATTTGGATTAGTGCACATTGATCTTACAAAAGTTGTCCGATTCAATTCTTATTTATCACAACAAAGGGGTGAAGAATATTAGTGGTTGTGTACTCTTGTTGCAACTAGTCTATATGCATAGGTTGAAATGGCGTGGCTTTTCTGAACCTAGTTCAATCCCATTGATTCAGCATTGGACAGATCAAAAAATGAAGTGTAGATGTGACCAAGAGGACAATGCAAAACAATATGGTTCCGGGGAGCTAGTGGTTGGTTTTTACCCATTGATTGAAAATGGTGTGGTAAAGAGATTTGCATCTACAAATGATGAACAGGCTGATGATGCTCATCAGGTATACGAAATCTTAATAATTAATTTCTTTTACATTACTTATTTTACATATTTTATACATTTTGTTTTGTGTTACTTTGCAGGAGATTAAGGACTTATTAACGTCAGTTTCACAAAGATGCAAGAGAATTTTCTGATAAGTATCTTCTGAAACTAACATTGTTAGAGGACCTTCATCCCCCTGATCATAACACACAACCGGATCAAACACCATCTAAATTGTCTAGTACCCAGAAGTTTTTTATGAATAAAAAACTTCATAAGTATGTTGATTACTTGGGTCGGTATGTCACGGTGATGAAATAGATGGCTTCTGAGGAGCCAAATTTTAATCTACTCTCTCCTGATCCCGTACTTTATGAAACAAATCTAAGTGGTAATCCTGAAGATGAATTAGATGATCTTGGTTTTAATGTAGATCTTGGTTGTGAGAGTGATGAGTTTGAAAAGCAGCCTGCGACTGCTTTGAAACTATCTGATGCTGTAAAATCTGTTGGCACAAAGAGTAAGAGTGTCGGGACTGATGTTGGGCACTTGTTTTGGATGATCAACGACGATGTCGGTCATCTTTCAAAACTGGTGACATCCAACAAGAAACTTTATTACAATCTTCCCCAAACTCATTTGGAAGTAGTAGATTTCTGTTTTTTCGAGGGTGACTCTTCTGTAAATGTGTAAGTAGCAATTTTATTTCACCATTTTTAATACTTATGTGTGTTATTTCTATTAAAATTTTAATCTGTGTATATATCCTTTTGTTTCATGGAACAATTTTATCGGTTTGGGGATTTCATTTTATTACTTGTTTATATTTAATGAGTTTGATGTCCAATGTATGCATTTACCTTCCAATTGTCACAACTTGGAGCTTGGAGATAAACAATGGTATCAGTATGGATGATGAACGCAGTCGATTCATTTTCAACTTCGAACACAGTGTAAGTATACTGCTTATTGTTCCTTTTTATATTGTTTGGTGGTATTGCTGAATATTTCCTATTGTATTGGTAGTATTGACTAATATTGCTTGTGATATTGCTGATTACTTTTTTTGGTATTGCTGATTACTCCTGTTGGTATTGCTGATAATTATTTTTGGTATTGCTGATGACTCCTTTTGGTATTGCTGATGACTCTTTTTGATATTGCTAATTGTTGCTTGTTATATAAACTGTATTTTATCTTTTTGTGTAAATAGAATTGTTTGAGGAAAATAGTTGAGGAATAAGATGTTGAAACACTTGTTAATGAGTTCTATGTTGGCTGGAACCAATGGATGGAAGAGTCTAGAGTCATGTCTTTGTTAGTTGACATGGTTAGTTTTAATAAACTTTTTTATTTTATTTTATTATTGTATTGATTATAATAATTATTAGTATTTTGATTCTTTGCTTGCAAATTTTTGTTCCCTTTTGTCTAGGAGATCATTATGCTATGATTGTCATTAATTTTCTTGATGTCAAGTTGCAATATTTGGACAATTTGAAGAATGTTGATGAGAATAATATTTTCATTCAATCTGCAAAGATATTGGTAAACTTTTAATTTCTATAGTCAAGTGTCATATGATGTTTTTTATATAAATCTTTAATCTAAAATGTATCTTCCATTTTGTTTTGTTCGTTTTTTTAGGGCAAATTGATGACGAATTTTCTTGAGTCTAAGGGACATCCAAAAGCTGAAGCCATTTCTAGTTATAAATTTGAAATAGTCAAAATAAAATGGCAAACTAGCAAAAGGAATTTAGATTGTGGTGTATATATGATGCACCTTATGAAATATTTTAATGGTGTCTCTTACACGACGGTTGATTTGATTAAGGTATTCTTTCCTTTTAATTTTGTAATTTAAATTTGTTCTCATGTTTATCATTTTTTAAACCATTTGTTAATTTTGTAAACTGTTTTTTGTAGCCTGATGTTCGACAACTCATAAGAGCAAAAATATGTGCAGTTCTACTTCTTTCTAACTTCAATGAAGTTAGAAGTGATATCATCCAAAAAGTGTACAATTTCTATATGAATGAGAAG
Organism: Stenogyne calaminthoides; assembly: GCA_037126765.1. Taxonomy (NCBI): domain Eukaryota; kingdom Viridiplantae; phylum Streptophyta; class Magnoliopsida; order Lamiales; family Lamiaceae; genus Stenogyne; species Stenogyne calaminthoides. The sequence goes on along the minus strand of JBBCBC010000043.1, from coordinate 3,029,839 downwards.
CCTACCTTGATCGAGCAACTGATGGCTAAGAAGAAATAATATGCTGAGAAGAAACAAGAGAAGAAGAGAAAATTGGCAGCTGAGATGTTGAAGAATGTGAGTGAAGATTTGGGAAGAGGGAAAAGGAGATTTTATGAAGACAAAGTCTAGTATGCAAATTTGTATAGATACAAAAATTTTAATTTTCAACCAAATTCTATAATTGATGAATGTAATACAAAATTGAGTGGTTCATGGTTCACACGGCCCGACGTTCATTGTTCACCCAACTCAAATAGGTCATAATTTAGGGTTAATTATTTAGTGTTTAGGGTGTAGTTAGTTGATTTAGGACAATTTTATAGATTTTTATCTATACAAATTTGCACACTAGATCTACTCTTTTATGAATGGTTGTGAAATCTGTATTTCAGAAGTGGGGATCAAAATATTACTCCAAAACTATATTTTAGTTTATTTTGGATGTTGACTATAAAGTCTATTTTTATTATTGCAAATTCTTGTAAGACACAGACCAATTTAAATTGGTCAAGAATTCAATTTCAATTGACTTTTTTTTTTTTTTCTTGGGCCCAACCCGATCCAGGCCTAAACCTCACGGATTGGTTCATGGTTCATCTACCCGAATGGGTCATGGTTTAGGGTTCATAATTTAGTGTTTAGGGTGTAGGGTTAATGGTTCATCAAAATTAAAATTGAATCCAATTGCACCACACAAACATCTCTCTTTCATTATTTGTGTTGTTGCACATGTACTCTTGATTATGATATAGATAAGCAATACCACAAAAAATAAGTTGCAATACCACAAGGAGTAATAAGTAATACCACAATAAGAAATAAGCAATACCCATGGAGTAATAAGTAATACCACAAGGAGTACTAAGTAATACCACAAGGATTAATCAGCAATACCACAACTTATAAAAACCAATACCACATGTAATTAATTGCAATACCAGAGGGAATAAATTGCAATATTATAAGGAGTATATAGCAACACCACATGGAATAAGTAGCAATACCACATGTAAGGGAGTAATCAATAATACCATAAGGTATAAACACCAATACCACATGACATAAGTAGCAATACCAAATGTAATTAGTTGCAATACCAGAGGGAATAAGTTGCAATATCATAAGGAGTATATAGAAACACCTCATGGAATAAGTAGCAATACCAAATGTAATTAGTTGCAATACCACAACGAATAAGTTGCAATACCATAAGGAGTATATAGCAATACCACATGGAATAAGTAGCAATACCACATGTAAGGGAGTGATCAGTAATACCATAAGGTATAAACACCAATATCACATGACATAAGTAGCAAAACCAAATGTAATTAGTTGCAATACCACATCGAATAAGTTGCAATACCATAGTGGAATAGAATCTTTGATAATAATAAAAAAAAATCCATTGTTAACTAGATTAAACGGAATTAGAACCAAACTCCATCTTTTTTCTTTCTTCTTCCACTTTGAATTTCATATATATTCTCACCTGTAAATTCAGTAAAGTCACTAAATGGTAAAGAATATTTTTTTTTTATAATCAAACAAGAACTATGACAAATAATAATACCACATGTTATATTCAACAATACCACATTGAATGTATAACAATACCACGGGGAATAAGTAGCAATAACAAAGGAATAACTTGAGTCATTTCAGTGAATTCAAGGGGATAAAATTATCAAAACAGAACACAAACAAGTTTAAATTACTTACTAAATTAAATGGGGCCTAGGTGTTTTAGATCCAAATTCCAAATTTGGGGCAGATTGTGTTGAACTTGTTCTTTTATTCTTGTTTTTCTCAAAATGGCCTTTTTTCCTTGTGCTTCTTCCTTTCGTTACTGAACGACTAGGATCCTGTACAGTTCTAGATGATTTTGATTGTGCAGAAGTTTCTTCTTGCTCGATACACATCACTGCCTTCACAGCAATCAAATCTCTATTGTGGCCTTCTTCAATTATTCTTCTAGCAGCTTCATTTCCTCTGCCTAACAACAGTAAATTGTGTTGCTTCCTTGCCATGTCATTTGTCCAAATGATAGACTCACTCTCCTCCTTTTCCTTTCTTTGAGGTTCCACCTTATCCAACACTTGTAATCTGGCTTGTTTCGTCCATCTCTTCAAAATATACCTATCAGGTATGCATTCCCCCGAGTTCACATTAAGTATTCTCAAGCAATGATAGCAAAGTATCCCGCTCTCTTCAAATTTCATGCAAGCACAATCGATAAACTTTAAAGAAGAATCGAATATAACTCTGCAGCTTGGATCATCACCAATAGATTTAACATCATATACCTTCGTGGTATCCAAACTTTCAACTTCTTTGAATGAAGCATTAATACTTATTCTGAACTCCGCTTCAAAATCTCTAAAAAGAGGTAGTGTGTATACCTGCGACGCGTGCTTTATCATTCCGTACATTGGACAACTAGATTTAGGTCTAGACCATAAGAAATTGAAATTATCTTTTTGTTCTTCGTCCTTCCAATTTTGGACAACATTCTTGAAGATCTCATAAAAAGCTGTTAGATTTGTATCTTTCCTAGCTTTTGATCCAATGGAACTATTTGTGCTCTCACTTCGTTGCGACGACTTAATTCCAGCCGAAAAGAAATTTTTGTTTAGTGTCGTGCACCATTTCTCCTTCAAGCTATATAATCGTGTAAACCAAGAATCGTCTGCAAACTCATACTTTGTTACCATCTCTTTCCAAGTCATTTCAAAATGCTCTCTGTTCATACACCCTGATAAGCACTTGTTGAACATCACTCTTCCATTTGCCCAATTTTGGTATGGCATTCAGCTGCAAGTGCCAGAGACACAATCTGTGCCTAGTTTCAGGGAAAACCTGCATACAATAGTATATAATTAGTAAATATGAAACATAGTATTAGTTCATATTCAATATTTAGGGTACCGTACCTTTTCTATACCGTTTGACATTGCCAAATCTTGGTCCATGAAGATGGAGACTGGTTGTTTTCCTCCCATAGACTTGCTAAACGCTTTGAATAACCATTCAAACGTTTCCGTTTTCTCATCAGAGATGAAGGCACACCCGAACATCACATTCTTCAAATGACTATTAATTCCAACAAAGGGAGCACATATTAGGTCATATTTGTTCGTCCTGTATGTGGTATCGAATACAACGACATCTCCAAAAAGGTCATAGTCATCCCTCATCGATCGAGTCCTCAAAAATATTTTAGCCAACTTTGCTTCACCGTCAATCTCACTTTGTAATAAAACTCCGGGTCATTTGCACTTTCTTCTTCTAATATGTCAATCAAAGTCTCGTGCATCTCGATTCTATCTTGTTGATTTAGACAACTTACGGTTCGGGTGATCTCTCATTGTGTAACCTCCACGCTCTTTCCCCCATTAAAAACTCCAAGTAATGATAAGATTGGGCAGCCTTTATTCCACAAGAGATCATTTGTTCGATAATTTTTGCAGTCTCTTCTGGTATCTTCCTTTCTGATCTGTGATGATGCCCCCACTCCGGTCTTGTTAAGTTATGATTATGTTGCATGACATGTTTCTGAACCTCGTAAATCCCTTCTTTGTTCCTCTTGACATGCAATACTTATTTGGACAATTTGTCCTTGTAATTTAACTAGTTTCTTCTTCCTTGTTTTTCCACTTGTTGTAGTTTCAACTTCGATTTTTTTTTTTTGTTTAATTCAAAGACAAGAGCATAGATAAAATCTTGCCAACTCTATCCCAGTTGTTGAGCTTCTACTAGTTCCTTTCCATACGCTAAACCCCATGGCTCGAGCATGTCTACAATACAATTTGTAAATGTCGTCCATACTATTCCTTGTTCTTCCCATCAAACTTCCACTCACATCATCAATGTCATCATCGTCCCCTGTTTTAATAAAATATAAATTTAACACGTGTAAAACCTAAATAACATGTATATGAAACTTTTTGTTTATTCGAATACAATTTTTTACCTTCTGTCGCATTCTCTTCATCCTCTTTAGCAGCAATCTCAATTTCATCACCATCTTCAAAAATAGAAATGCAATCTATTATCACATCATCATCATCATTGCCATATGCATTTTCAGCAACTTCTTCATCATTTTCAACTACTACAATAGTGTTTTGATCAACAATTTCTGTATTAAGAAAAGTAATACAGAGTAAGTAGCAATACCAAATGTAATTAGTTGCAATACCACAACGAATAAGTTGCAATACCATAAGGAGTATATAGCAATACCACATGGAATAAGTAACCTGATTGTTGAATTTCAAAAGACATGAATAAGTAAAAAAATCTCAGAAAGACGGAAACTAAAATTCAGACGGCCTATTAAAGAACACTATATGGGCTTTTGTCTCAACCGTCTTCTCCACATCATGAACTATGTGGGAAACCTCTCAATGTGTGCTCAAAGGACGACCTAAGACCATCCATCACTGTTGTCGGAGAAGATATGAGAGAAGAAAATGATGGACTTTTTGGCCTATGTTTTATGCAAGAAATTGGTGTATCACTGGCGTTTGGGTTCATTATTGGATTTTGGGGAGCAATTTGTTCTTTGTTGATGAAGAAATCTTGGAGAAGTGCATTTTTTAAATTCTTCGAGTCAATTGGAGATTTGTTGTTTGTTACTACAACTCCGTTTCTTAACAAATTCAGACGGAAGTGAACTCAAGGTAACTCACTACTTTTATGTGTTTATCTTCATATTGTTCAATTTCTTGTAACTATTCTCTGAAGACATGCAAAGTTCGTGAGGCATCAAATGGATTGAACAAAACAAATCATAGGCAAGATTTTGTATCACAACTTATATACCTCAATTTATCATCTTCTAAAATTACGTATTTACATTCTTAAGGGTTCGCAAACGCCACACTATTTATTAGTTTGTTTGGAAAAGTTGAATATTTCTATTAATTTCCAATTTTGCATTGCTAATTCATGGAAAATGAAGGATATTTATATGTGTATGTGGGAAAAAAATCAATTGTATCTTTGCACACCTATAATTCAATTGCAAACAATATTCAGTTATACATACTTCTAACAATCTAGCTAACTGTAAACATAAGCAGATAAGTAGTCTAAGTAAACCATTCAGGCAGCAAAAGCAATCAATTGAAATATTGAAGGTGTAGTGGTTAACAAGAACATCCCGTTGAAGCATTTTGTCGAACAGGTGGAGTGCAATAGAGTGGTGTTTGATTTTGACAAGTGAACTTAATAATTTCGTGAAATCAAAAACTGAAGGAAGCGGCTTCAGTGATACCATTTCGTGAAACAGAGCAATTGCATCTTGGGGCTGACGGATACGCCCAAAATCAAATCTGGTTTTCGAATTGGAGGAGGAAAAATATCTATTTTTGTGAGTGAATGTGGGATTTTGAAAATGAAAGGAGGATACAAGAAAAGGAGAATAATAAATATGGAGATAAGCAGCTGAATCCCAAACAAAACCCCTACAAAAGCATGAAACGAGTGGCATACCTAAATCTGTTGAAGTCATTATTCCAAAGCTCAAATGTGCAGAATTTCTTCTTACAAATCACGCCTCATATATGTGCGAATCCCACCTTCTTTGAATCGCGCCTTCTTTGATTCTTCCTTCTTCACTTTTCAGTTGAATCGCACCTCACTATGTGCGAATCGGCCTTCTCAATCGCACCTCACTTCTTCACTTTGCCCTCTCACTGTGTGTAAATCACACCCTTAGTGTGTGTAATTGCACCCTCAGTGCGTGTAAATCGCACGCACATACTCAAATTTTTTATGCTTGTATTTTCACATCCAACTGTATGTTTTGTTTTAAGTATGCGGGTCGCGGGTTGCGGGTATATGGATAGTGGTTTACCGTGCACCACTTTCACACAAAACTGACTCTAAGAAAAGATATCTATGTTAAGAAAAAATAAATCGTCACAAACTCAAAATAATATGCAAATTTGGCCCTACCCTACACAACAATAATATACTCAATTAGCATAAGTAATTTATTTATATATGATGATAAGGATATGTATAAAGTCGCTTTATTAGTATTAGGTGTAAACTCAAGACCGAATCTGTTTGCATACCTGCTCTGTTTCGTTGTAGATGAAGTTTAGTATTTCAGAAATACTATGCAACCGGGTGTCAGATTTGTTGCTTGCCATTGTTTTGTAGCTATGATCAAATTCAGGTTGGAATTTCATTCTGCATCATATAGAAGATACTACCTTAGGCATCGACTTCGGTAGACATATTTATGTTTAAAAAAATTGAAATTGATTCCTAATTACACATGAACAATGATTTACTGTTTGTGTGAGTATTTCTTTTAACTTTCAAGTGGATTAGTCTCGCACAGATAAATTTGGACTCTTTTTCTTTTTTTCAAATATTCCAAATACTCGTAATGGTGTTGCTATAAACTTTTGTAACACATGTTTATGTACATAATATGAGCTAAATGCAAATCTTAAACTTGTAGAACCATAAAATATTCAAAATAACTGTTCAATTTTTTTTAGTTTCAAATATTGGATCCAAAGTGTTATTTTTTTCCCCATTTTACAACAATTGAAAAGTTATCCTGAAAATTTATAAAAGTAATTAGTAGGTGGAAATCTAATTTTGTACCTTCCACGAAAATCTCGAACGGCTTCAAAATCAGCATTAAGTTAGATTTTTGTTGCTGATGATGGGATTAGACATAGGTTTACTGCAGAATGCACAAAGTAAAGGCTTTTGGTTATAAAGATCATGTTAAGAGGGACATATATGAATTTAATGGCTTGACAAGTGATCTCTTACCACCAAACTTCTTAGGAAGAAGACTTGTTGCAACAATGATTATGGTCCTTTCATTTGTTTCTTTCAGTTTCTCGTCAATAGTATCGGCTAGATTTTCCCAAACAGTAAGACGGGTTTTGATATTCTTGCATAAAATCGAAAATCTTTTAAAATATAAAATGTTTTTTTTAAAAGATTAGTGAAGCAACGACTTAGGTTTGAGATGAGCTTACTCTTCCAAGTAGATGTGAAACACTGCTCTTTTTGGCTTGTTCTTTCCATACTCTTCAGCTTTCTCAAATTTACAAAGGAATCCAATCACATCTAATTAATTAAGATGGCTCCCAAAAGGAAGGGAACATAAATGATGTGTTCAATGGACAACCAGGACAGTCACGCAACTTGCAGATTAAGTGTTGACAATCACCAACGACAGAAACTGCAAAAAATAAACAATTCAACAGCTAATCATATAATGACACTAATCATCACAACAACTATATTTCTAGAAACATAAGAAAAGTTCAAAAATGTATCTCACCTTTGAAGTAGCATTAGTTAGGCAGAACCTTTGATCAAAGAATCTTGGTCATTTCCAATTGAGCACAACGAAGTTCCATATAGAAATTTGAAAAAGGTGTGACTTTTAAAAGACATTCAAATAAAAATGCTGATTTTTAAATAGGAAAGAGTTATTATAAATGGAGAAAATATTGCAAGTCGGGTGCTAAAGCATAAGCAATCTACTGCAAGCGTGGATTAATACTCTGAAATATTATGACTCAGCTGTTAAATTATCATTATTTCTGCCAAATACTCGATGAATATTTAAATTAAAAAAAACACACACCCTTAAAATACATTTTTACTGAATATTCATCAAGATTTACATCAGAATCCAACCTTAATTTCTCATCCCTATACTTTAATTCATCTTCATCCCCACAACAGTTTCTAAATCACCTTGAGATAAAGGCGATAAATCAAGTTTGGGCTCAAAGGGGCATTAGGACTCTAATATGGCAAAGCAAGCTTTACAATTTTCACTGATCAAACCTTGTCAACAAACTGCCCCAATTCAAACGAAATGAAATTGATAGAGAGAGAAAAAAAAACTTACCAAACTTTACCTCCATCTTACGAATTTGAACGTTTAGGCAGCGAACTGTGGCAACAATCTGTTCGTGCCCAAAGACATTTGAAATGGGACTGTGTAGACAATGGATACTACTATATACATTTATTCAAATCAAGTGCACCACGAAGAAGCTTATCAAAGGTTTTATATAATCAGTTCACAAGTGAGAATTGATATGACCTCTACTAAGAAAAAAACCATCAAATCTTAAATATTCCTCCAATACTATAAATTAGAAGTGAGAAATTAATGTAGATAAAGAGGAGTATTGCAAAGCATGACAGTAAGAGACATATTAGATTCTTCTATTCCATCATTTGACAAGTAAGATAAGGTGAAAGTCCATTTGATAGGAACAATTTTTTCAGTAGTTAAATTTTAGCTAATGTTATCCTACAGGAATGAAAGCATAATGTACAGATATATTAGATAATCAATAGAAATCTATAGAAGGTGAGAGGATAAAACATAAAAAATGGAAGAAAGATAATAAAATACAGAAGACATATTGAGAAGATATGGGAGTAAAAGACTTTCGGTTCTCTCTTGAATCGAGAACACGAACAGGTTTCAACAATTACCGATATAACCTGCAAAAATAAACAATTAAAAGTCGAGTCCTTGAAAACTATCACAAATCGACAGTCGAATCAAAGAAGAAGAGAATTGGGACATAATAAAAGAAGAATAAGGGATTAAGTACTCTCTGCAATACAAACTCTTGTGGACCAAACTCATGTGCACTTAAGTATTAGAAATATTCAAATCATATTTGTAAATCCAGAAAATCATATTTGCCAAAAGTTTGCTAGCATTGCATGGATCGTTCGGGTAATCAGGCCATTAGAGAGTTCTTCTCGTGAATGATTAGTACTGTGGAAACTTGGACATGTTAATCAAATTGAGGATTGAGATTGGTGATTGGTGATTAGCAACCACGGTAATGATATTCAATTTAAACAAAATTTTGTTCATAATGATAGAAATAAATTTCATATTCATCTCTACTCAAGCGACAAATGCTTTTGCCACTATGAATATTTCTTATTCACCTGTCGTGATTCCTATAAGTACAACCAACAGTAAGCATTTTCAAATAGATAGGGTACCAATTATTATCATTTCAAATTTACCAATTATAAGGTTCCAAGAATTAATGAAGGCCAAAATATACCTATATATAGAAACTCCATAGAAATTTTGCATTGATAGAAATATATATTACCAAATTCACGTTGAACTGTTGGAAAGGTTGATTTCTCTACTGAAAATCCGCACAAATCTGATGCTGGCTGGCGCTTAAGTCTGGTTTCTTAAACCCTAAATCCGCCAGCTTGCCTTAAATCCCAGCCGTCCCCATCCCGTGAATCATCGTGTATACTGTAAAATTCCAGAGGTTAAGGATTATCCAGCGTGTTCGTCCCCTTCTTTTCTTTAATAATATAACATTGGAAAACAAAAGCTCAGGCACATTCTTGGACACTATATTAGAATGACTAAAAATAAATTATGTGGGCATCCATTTTCCTAAAAACTAAAGTGACGAAAGACATAAGTAATACAACTTTAATATAGCCGAAACCCAAACGTAGAAATATTAAAATATCTCAAAAATATATAATGACTGAGAGAGAAATATTTTCATATCCTCGGTACACCTTCATATGAACTCAAAGAATATAATATTGACGATTTTTTTTGAATAATTACCATCTTGATATGAGCTTTTATCGCTGCAGTTAAGCGTGTGAACTCTTCTAATTGTCTACACGAAAATAAGAGAGTAATATCAGGTTTGTCACATTATGGGTTTGAGCATAATAGAAAATTAAAGTGCATCTTTTCTATACTATTATAAGTTTGAGCATAATAGAAAATTAAAGTGCATCTTTTCTATAAGTCTCTTCAGTATTGGTAAATATACCTGGATAAAATTTCTTCCTTAAAGGCAATAAAGTTTAAAGTTGCTGACCATGTAAACTCCAAATGAATCCAAGCCCAAAATTCACAAATATATGAGGTTGTCCTGAAAACTTGAATAACAGTAAGTCATAGTCAACTTCAATATACTGCTATAATCAAAATATGCAATGTTTCCATTCTTCCTATTGACCACAAATTTACATATATTCTGTTTCAAGTCATTTTTAGATTTGTGTGCGAGAGAGATATATTGTCCCTTCTTTATGAACATAGTCAAAATATGCAATGTTGATCCCTATCCAATTTGCCAAAATATACCTATATATAGAAACTCCATAGAAATTTTTTAGAGACGCATTAATAGAAATATATATTACCAAATTCGCGTTGAGCTGATGGAAAGGTTGATTTCTCTACTGAAAATCCGCACAAATCTGATGCTGGCTGTAACGCCCCGAATCCAGAATGCCGGCTCTTGCACCTTCGACACTCTAAACTCGGGTCGCCACTTAGTGATTGTAAAATCTGAGCTTAAAAATCACTTTTTAAAATATAACGACAAGCATAAGTATTACATTTTGCAGCGGAAAGAACCTAATCATTAATATTATGTGAGATAAAGAATGTGGAAAGACCCATTAATTTAAATTGCAAGATATAGATTTATAAAGGCGTTGCTTATAAAAAGAGTAATGTACATGATCCTTTATTGAGTAAGTTTAAAATGTTTCTTAGCATAATAATTAAACTATTTATGGTATGATTATAAATTCATTGGAAATCATTATTTGGGAAAACTCCGTGTCATCCCTGCTACAGCTCCGGCCCCTCTCGATCATAACCTGAAAACATAAAACTGTTGGGGTGTGAGATAAAAATCTCAATGGATGACAGATCTTATTTGTTACCAGATAGCAAAGTATCCTAGTATCAATTATACCATATATATACATATCGTATGCACGGGTTGTTCATGCACATACGTATTCATGACGACTATTATGTCGTAGGTACACACGAGTTTCTGATGCCCATACCCTTAGGTACTCACGAGTTTCTGATGCCCATACCATATTCATGTCGACTATTATGTCGTAGGTACGCACGAGTTTCTGATGCCCATACCCTTAGGTACGCACGAGTTTCTGATGCCCATACCATATTCATGTCGACTATTATGTCGTAGTTACGCACTAGTTTCTGATGCCCATACCATATTCATATCGACACAGTGGTCGTAGTATCATAGCGGCTTACTAATACCGCGTATTCATGGGACCCGAAGGTTTTTAATTTCATATAAGTTTGTATATCGATAACCGTAAAATACACTAACAGTCCATGTAACATTAACAACTGCAATACAGATAGCATCACCCACCTTGTTAACTTTTAAGAAAAGTTACAAACTTTGAAATCGGTTTGAGAGTTTGAGCGTGACGGTGATCGTCCGAGCTTTGATTTGAGCAGCACTTCCTCTAGCACAATATTTTCATGTTCTCGTCATTAATTACTTTTTTTTCTTTTATTGAAGTAAAATTATTCGTAAGTTTATCGAGGACGTTAAATTATGTTCTTTAGATTTCCTTACTCGTGAGATTTTATCGAACTTTTACTTTAAACGGCTATTGAATTTTATTAATGATGTCCCAAAATTATTACTTGCAAGAATTAAACTTTAAGGTTTATTTTTCAGCTTGACACAGTTTTAGAAAACAATTTTGTAAAATTGTTTATATAGTGCTAAAATTCATGAAATAATTCACGAAGGCAGATAAGAGCATGTAGTATTTGATTATGAGTTTTATAAAATAATTTAATATGGGAAAAAGTCCCAGTAAATCAAGAAGTCCGACGTTCTTCAAATTCAGAATATAAACTTCAAAAACTCACAAATCTTATGAATTTTGAGGAGCATGTGACCGGAATTATTATAGTTTAGGACTAAATTTTTAGATTTTCTACAAAGTTCATGTGTATAGTTAAAACTATCAGGAAAGTACGACAGTTTATTCACATATACATATATATATTTTCGGGTAAAAACTCAAATAATCGATTTGATCAAATTTAAAATTTCATTTACTTGGTTGTTATTTAGGAAAGACATAGATTATCATTGTGTATAGTGTTTGGATAATTTTCTAAATTAAAAACATGTGATTACTCAAAAGAGGTCCTAAAGGACTTTAATTTTGTGACATAAAAGGAGAAATAAAAGACATATGGTTTGTGAAAAGAATTCATCCATATAAATTATTGTACCAACCATTAAGTTTTACCAAAAGTTCCAAATTTCAGTTTTAACATTTTTCAGAAAGTTAGTGTCCCAAATTTTGTGACTTTCTTCCATTTTCGCGAGCTGTTTCCCGTTGATTCGCTAATCGGATAAAGACGAAACTTTAGGGCTCTTAAATCTTGTAGTCTGACGTTTATTGAAAGAAGAATTCCAGTTTTTCGTTTCAGCACGTCGCATCTTTTTGAAAATATTATAACTCTGAATCTATCTGATTAAAAATTACGAGATCTTATACGAATACAGTAGACTCGATGAATTTTAACTTGCCGATGGTTTCATCTCAAAATGATTTCTAGAACTCGAGATATGAATTTTTAAAGTTATTATTTAGGAATTTCGATTAGAAGTTTTCTGGAAATTTTAGTTTCCAAGCGACCCTGTTTAATCGTAAAAACGAGCAACGTAACGACACCAAAATTGAGTATCGAGACTACGATTATGCACTACACATATAAGAGAGCACAAAGGTATTTTAAAACACAAATTTCCAGTACATCAGAGTACTCGACGGCGTAGCCAAAAATCAGCCGGAAACAGTTTTGACGTTTCAACTTGACATATTTGAGCGTAAATTTTGACAGCATAACGGTACAATTTTTGAAAACCAAAAATACGAGCATGAAGTCTACACTTCAAACAACACGTAGGAGTTCTAAATTAGCAATTTCCAACACATTAAAGCACTCAACAATCTCACCGAAAATCAAACAAACACAGGTTTTGAATTTTGTTCGGAGGTTACCTTTGTCGTTCTCCTCCTCTGTTTTTCTCTAGGATCTTCAAGGAACCAGGTGTTTAGTAGCTAATTGAAGCTCCTTGGATACATATTAGATGATGGTTTCATGCTTGAATTCAAGAAAAATTGAAGAGTGAGAAAGAGAGGATGAAGCCGTGAGCTTCATGGACAAGAGGGGATGATTTCTATAATTTTTCTTGAATTATAAGAATTGTATGAATTGATTACCTCAAAAGGAACACTTGAATTGAGGAAGAGCTTTGGCTTGATGAAGATGATGATCTCGATGATGATGATGAACTTTGATGATGGTGATCGATGGGTTTGTAGGAGAAAGGAGAAAGTTGGATTTGATTTTTGTTGGTTTATTTGCTTGCTCTTGGTTGATATATGAAGTTGAAGAAATAAAATGGCAGGGTTTCGGCACTTTGGGAATTTAGCAATGGAAAATTTAGAGTTGGGAGGGAGTCTATTTATAGGAGAAGAGTGAATGGTGGCCAAGTGTTTCATGTGGCCACAAATTCACTTTGTTAGATATTTTATTTCCTACAACTTTTATTACCACTTGGTATTTACTACTATAATTATATCGTATTATAAACTCGTGTTTTTGCTAATTAAAATTCACGGCTTCGTTAGAAATAATTGTTTAGAACTTTTAGCGATTAAATCGTCACGTTCCGAGACGAAAACTATTTATTTAATTATTTACTTAATAAATTCGATTTTTCTTAAACTTCTCAATAATTCCAATTTAGTTAGACAAAGTAGATTTTCCGTAGTCGTATTTATTATTCGTTAGATTTTCGATTTTTATATCGAAAATCCTAATTCGTTGATAATATTGAATTTCCTTTATTTATATTGAAATTAAATATTATTATTAAATATCTTATAATCAAACCTTCATTAAGTATTTTGTTACAGTGCTAGGAGTGCTCCCGGTTCAAAATCCTCGTCCGTTCCCTGAAAAATCAAAACCTTTGCAAACATATACGCTCTAAAATCATTCGAATAATCTTTAAATCAAATATTCATTTTATTAAACTCATTTATTTTATTATTCTTATTAAAACTGGGACAGGGTATTACATCCCTACCCCCTTAAAAGAATTTCGTCCCCGAAATTTCTCTTACTCGGTTTAGTCATTGCGGGTATTTCCCTAAGATCATTTCAATTTTCTAAAATAATTCCAATTTATTTTCCATGTCTACAAAACCCAAAATATTCTCAATTCCTATAATCATGAAGCGTCCTTCCTTAGTTTGTCATGTGCATTTCCTCGAAATTAAAATCACATCTTAATTCTAAGTTTCTAAAACTGATCCAAGTTACCTCTATATTCATTCCATCGTCTAAAGTACACAAAACACGTTATGTACATGTGACAGCTCGGTTGGTAAAGATAAATGATAGCTTTTGTCTATATTCTAAACGAAAAAGTCAAGTGGTTTTACGTGGTGAGACTTCGTATTGTCTTTCTTCCCAAAGCGAATCAATTTTCTCTCTGTGAAATTCTAAGAATTACATTATCATCAAGTTTGAAATGTAAATCCTTTCTCCGAGTGTCAACACGTGATCTTCGACAATCTTGTGTCGTCTTGATCCTTTTCTTGATCTTCGAAATGATTTCCATTATTCTCTGTACAAGTTCTTGTCCGCGAATTTTACGATATCCAACTTCGTCTTAACATTAAGCAATCTTCTATTCTTTCCATCAAATTCTTCAAATGGTGTCGCGTATATCATACTTTGGCAGCTTCCATTGTAGAAGAATTCAACGAGTTGAAAGCGAGTTCCTCAAATCACGAGTTAGCTATTTTGTTGGTATGACTTTGGCCATTGTGATGCATACAGAAAATCTTTTCAATGTTGTACGACTTCACATCCTTGTCTGGTTCGGCTGCATTGTTGGCATATCCTCCTCCACTCAAAAGAATTTCGTCCCCAAAATTCACTTATACTGAACCCTTTGGTTTAAACGAGCTGGTCAACGTAGCGGAAAAGTTAAGTTCTATTTCTAAATTGTTCGACTATACTTCTAAACGTTCTACCCGATCTTAAAATATAATGACATTGCTAAGAGAAAGTAACTATGTCAATACTCGTCTTCCTATACTTATACTTACGTGCCAAAACTAGCTCATCTTAAATTTATGTAGGGTCTTCGTCTTAAGAACGCAAAATTTGGTATTTATTCGGTGTCCATCCAATTAAAGCTTCGCTCATTCTTCTTGATTTTGTATTTTGATGGAGTATTCACTTTAAGAATGTGTCCGTCAATACTTTCTATTCCTGAATCCCTCGATCTTTCAAATACAAGAGAGTGGGATGCTCATGTATCAAGTAATACATGCATAGGTATTTCAAGCACAAGCAATGCACCTGCTAGGCTTTCATATTACTAAGGTGGTTCCTGATACTCGTGTGGCATTGGTTCCTCACTCTCCTTCCCATATCCGAGGATAGCATTTACATAGGCTCGTTCTTGCTGGTCTTGGTAGGACAGACCTCTTCTCGATGGTCCGAGTAGGTGGTTGTTATGTGCAGGAAGTTGTCGAGCTTGAAAGTTGCCCAATTGATACTGATTGGTTCCCATTGGTTGATGATTAAAATTTCTCATCATTGGGGATCGAACCTTTGGCGACATGGGGCATTCAGTGGTTTTATGCCCCATTTTATGACAACGATAACAATTTCTAGTTCCCTGGAGGCATACTCCCAAGTGTCTCTTCCCACAGTTGAGACAACTTGGTGTGGTTCTCGGCACATTGAAGTTGTTTCCTCCTGGTGGCAGGCAAGGGTTTCCCTTGAAGTTCGACTGCCAATTGTGGTTGACAAACACAGCTGTTGGAGATTGTTCGAACTCTAATCCTAAACCAATCGAGACAACCAGTGCTTGATTAAAAACCTCTTCGTAAGTTGCTAATTTCAGTCCTTCTATGATCTCTTTGACCTCGGGCCTCAATCCTTGTTCAAATCTTCTTGCTTTTTTTTTTTTTGGCATCAATCTCCATCGGCTCCATTTCCTCGAGCATTGTTTTCTCTTTAGCCTTTCCTCGTTCTCTCTGAAGTTGAGTATTTTCTCCAATTAGCCAAGTTGGACGGTTATCGTTCCTTGGTGCTGGTCTCACCAGTATGTTTCCCATTGGTTGTCCTCCAATGTTTGATTCAGGGCAATCAACTATTTCGTGACCGGGTTTGTGGCATTTGTAACATATTCTTTTCCTCTTCGAGTATATCCCTCCATGCCTTTTGCCATACGAGGGACATGATCGTATGATCCGTGGTCCTGTAGACGTAGCTAGTTGTTTAGAAAGCTTCTTTGGTTTGTCCTCCCAATCGATATCCTCCAATGGGGTAGCATACATAGACAAGTAGTTGAAATGACGTTAGATCTTGGTGTTATCTTTGAAAGTATGCTTTTTCCCAACAGTTCGCACTCCATCATAGTGAATACATCTTGGCGAGGGTTGACAGTTTCCAAATCCTCGCGAATGTATAGCGTTTGAGGGAAGTAACGTGCCAACATAGTTACCTTAAAGTCGCTCCATACTCGGGATTGTACACCTTCTATTCCTAAGGTACGCTCATACGAGTTCAACCATTGAGCTGCATCCTCTGTTAGTTGGAGCCGAACACAAAAGACTTTTTGTTTTTCAGTCAAGCCCATGAGTCCAAAAATTCGTTCGATCTCAGCTGTACATTCTTCCGTTGCTACAGGCCCTTCATTTCCTCTAAATTGGGGTGGTTGTAGACTTTGAAATTCTTCGATGACTATACAAGTTCGAGGTCTGGGTTGAGGCATTGGTATTAGAGGTGATTGTTCTAGTTCAGCATTTAGATGTCGTCCTTGCTCAACACGACCTTTTAGAGGTTCTTGGGCTTTCTTATGAGGTAGTCTACGTTCACGAGGTGGTACCATTCTAATAGTCAAAGAGGGTCTGAAGAGAGAAGAATAAATATAGTTATAACATATAGGTATGAGAAAAATTATAAAAACAGAACCCAATTATCCTAATTAACACGGTACTAGCACAAGTTATACATTGGAATACGCAGAAGAACATTGAAACACTGCAATACAGCCAACACAATGACGGATCAACAACTGTAATTTTAGGAACCATTGATCGCATGTCAATAAAGCAATAATTGGGTAAAAATAACGGATAGAATAAAACAAACTTACTTGAAATAAGTTTGTAGAATAATATATATAACCGTTTAAAACATGGAGTGACCTCCATTAAAAATAACCAACAGTCCCAATAAGATAAAATAATAATACAAGCATCTAGTGCCTTCTAGACTATATAGTGATATAGGGACTGTAGTTCATGTGAAGGGAGTCGTTCTAGGTCCGTCTTATGTTCCACAATATATAGAGATCTGAAGGTTTAAAACTAAGAGTGTTCGGATGATATCATGAGTATCGTGAATGCATGTAAAATATTTCCATAAACTCCCACTTGTACGATGAGAAAATGAGTAAATCATTCCATAACATTTACTTTCATTTCATAAACATGTAACATTTCCTTTCATTTCATAAACATGTCGTATCAATGCATAGCTTATCATTTCTCACTTTCTTAACTTTCGTGAATTATGCAAGTTAATGTCCTTGAAACCTTTTTCAAATCATAACTTTTCTTGAAAATCATTAAAACAAATACATACCTCGAGGTGCTTTGGCTGCGGCAGGAGACACATTTTCTACAAATATCTTAGTTCAAGTAGTTTATGTATTAACGTAATGTATCTATTAAACTTTTTATACTCAACTTTCAAGAATATATAATTATTAGTATATTTATATATTAAGAAAAGTTCTTTAATGAAAGCTTTTAAAAAAAAAAATTAATTACGAAAAATTATATTTTAGATTTTGTCCGAAAGTTGAACCTAAGCTCTGATACCACCTGTAACGCCCCGAATCCATAATGCCGGCTCTTGCACCTTCGACACTCTAAACTCGGGTTGCCACTTAGTGATTGTAAAATCTGAGCTTAAAAATCACTTTTTAAAATATAACGACAAGCATAAGTATTGCATTTTGCAGCGAAAAGAACCTAATCATTAATATTATGTGAGATAAAAAATGTGGAAAGGCCCATTAATTTAAATTGCAAGATATAGATTTATAAAGGCGATGCTTATGTACATGATCCTTTATTGAGTAAGTTTAAAATGTTTCTTAGCATAATAATTAAACTATTTATGGTATGATTATAAATTCATTGGAAATCATTATTTGGGAAAACTCCGTGTCATCCCTGCTATAGCTCCGGCCCCTCTCGATCATAACCTGAAAACATAAAACTGTTGGGGTGTGAGATAAAAATCTCGATTATGGATGACTTGTCTTATTTATTACCTGACATTAGCGAGTATCCTAGTATCAATTATACCATATATATACATATCGTATGCACGGGTTGTTCATGCACATACGTATTCATGACGACTATTATGTCGTAGGTACGCACGAGTTTCTGATGCCCATACCCTTAGGTACGCACGAGTTTCTGATGCCCATACCATATTCATGTCGACTATTATGTCGTAGGTACGCACGAGTTTTTGATGCCCATACCCTTAGGTACGCACGAGTTTCTGATGCCCATACCATATTCATATCGACACAGTGGTCGTAGTATCATAGCGGCTTACTAATACCGCGTATTCATGGGACCCGGAGGTTTTTAATATCGTAAAAATTTGTACAACGATAACCGTAGAATACACTAACAGTCCATGTAACATTAACAACTGCAATACAGATAGCATCACCTACCTTGTTAACTTTTAAGAAAAGTTACAAACTTTGAAATTGGTTTGAGAGTTCGAGCGTGACGGTGATCGTCCGAGCTTTGATTTGAGCAGCACTTCCCCTAGCACAATATTTTCATGTTCTCGTCATTAATTACTTTTTTTTCTTTTATTGAAGTAAAATTATTCGTAAGTTTATCGAGGACGTTAAATTATGTTCTTTAGATTTCCTTACTCGTGAGCTTTTATCGAACTTTTACTTTAAACGGCTATTGAATTTTGTTAATGATGTCCCAAAATTATTACTTGCAAGAATAAAACTTTAAGGTTCATTTTTCAGCTTGACACAGTTTTAGAAAACAATTTTGTAAAATTGTTTATATAGTACTAAAATTCATGAAATAATTCAAGAAGGCAGATAAGAGCATGTAGTATTTGATTATGATTTTTATAAAAATTTAATATGGGAAAAAGTCCCAGTAAATCAAGAAGTCTGACTGTTCTTCAAATTCAGAATATAACTTCAAAAACTCACAACTCTTTATTTGCAAGTCCAAATCTTATGAATTTTGAGGAGCATGTTTACAAATTGTTGTAGTTTAGGACTAAATTTTTAGATTTTCTACAAATGTCATGTGTATAGTTAAAACTATCAGGAAAGTACGACAGTTTATTCACATATACATATATATATTTTCGGGTAAAAACTCAAATAATCGATTTGATCAAATTTGAAATTTAATTTACTTGGTTGTTATTTAGGAAAGACATAGATTATAATTGTGTATAGTGTTTGGATAATTTTCTAAATTAAAAAAATGTGATTACTCAAAAGAGGTCCTAAAGGACTTTAATTTTGTGACATAAAAGGAGAAATAAAAGACATATGGTTTGTGAAAAGAATTCATCCATATAAATTATTGTACTAACCATTAAGTTTTCCCAAAAGTTCCAAATTTCAGTTTTAACATTTTTCAGAAAGTTAGTGTCCCAAATTTTGTGACTTTCTTCCATTTTCGCGAGCTGTTTCCCGTTGATTCGCTAATCGGATAAAGATGAAACTTTAGGGCTCCTAAATCTTGTAGTCTGACGTTTATTGGCAAGAAAATTCGTTAGAAAACCACAAATGTGAGTTGGTTAAAAACGTCACGAAAGTCAGGTACCTGGGACCAATTTCTTATTGAAAGAAGAATTCCAGTTTTTCGTTTCAGCACGTCGCATCTTTTTGAAAATATTATAACTCTGAATCTATCTGATTAAAAATTACGAGATCTTATACGAACACAGTAGACTCGATGAATTTTAACTTGCCGCTGGTTTAATCGTAAAAACGAGCAGCGTAACGACACCAAAATTGAGTATCGAGACTACGATTATGCACTACACATATAAGAGAGCACAAAGGTATTTTAAAACAAAAATTTCCAGTACATCAGAGTACTCGACGGCGTAGCCGAAAATCAGCCGGAAACAGTTTTGACGTTTCAACTTGACATATTTGAGCGTAAATTTCGGCAGCATAACGGTACAATTTTTGAAAACCAAAAATACGAGCATGACGTCTACACTTCAAAAAACACGTAGGAGTTCTAAATTAGCAATTTCAAACACATTAAAGCACTCAACAATCTCACCGAAAATCATACGAACACAGGTTTCGAATTTTGTTCGGAGGTTACCTTTGTCGTTCTCCTCCTCTGTTTTTCTCTAGGATCTTCAAGGAACCAGGTGTTTAGTAGCTAATTGAAGCTCCTTGGATACATATTAGATGATGGTTTCATGCTTGAATTCAAGAAAAATTGAAGAGTGAGAAAGAGAGGATGAAGCCGTGAGCTTCATGGACAAGAGGGGATGATTTCTATAATTTTTCTTGAATTATAAGAATTGTATGAATTGATTACCTCAAAAGGAACACTTGAATTGAGGAAGAGCTTTGGCTTGATGAAGATGATGAGCTCGATGATGATGATGAACTTTGATGATGGTGATCGATGGGTTTGTAGGAGAAAGGAGAAAGTTGGATTTGATTTTTGTTGGTTTATTTGCTTGCTCTTGGTTGATATATGAAGTTGAAGAAATAAAATGGCAGGGTTTCGGCACTTTGGGAATTTAGCAATGGAAAATTTAGAGTTGGGAGGGAGTCTATTTATAGGAGAAGAGTGAATGGTGGCCAAGTGTTTCATGTGGCCACAAATTCACTTTGTTAGATATTTTATTTCCTACAACTTTTATTACCACTTGGTATTTACTACACACTATATCTGTATTATAAACTCGTGTTTTTACTAATTAAAATTCACGGCTTCGTTAGAAATAATTGTTTAGAACTTTTAGCGATTAAATCGTCACGTTCCGAGACGAAAACTATTTATTTAATTATTTACTTAATAAATTCGATTTTTCTTAAACTTCTCAATAATTCCAATTTAGTTAGACAAAGTAGATTTTCCGTAGTCGTATTTATTATTCGTTAGATTTTCGATTTTTATATCGAAAATCCTAATTCGTTAATAATATTGAATTTCCTTTATTTATATTGAAATTAAATATTATTATTAAATATCTTATAATCAAACCTTCATTAAGTATTTTGTTACAGTGCTAGGAGTGCTCCCGGTTCAAAATGCTCGTCCGTTCCCTGAAAAATCAAAACCTTTGCAAACATATACGCTCTAAAGTCATTCGAATAATCTTTAAATCAAATATTCATTTTATTAAACTCATTTCTTTTATTATTCTTATTAAAACTGAGACGGGGTATTACACTGGCTAGCGCTTAAGACTGGTTTCTTAAACCCTAAATCCGCCAGCTTGCCGTAAATCCCAGCCGTCCCCATCCCGTGAATCATCGTGTATACTGTAAAATTCTAGAGGTTATGGATTATCCAGCATGTTCGTCCCCTTCTTTTCTTTAATAACATAACATTGGAAAACAAAAGCTCAGGCACATTCTTGGACACTATATTAGAATGGCTAGAAATAGATTATGTGGGCATCCATTTTCCTAAAAACTAAAGTGACGAAAGACATTAGTAATCCAACTTTAATATCCTAAACGTAGAAATATTAAAATATCTCAAAAATATATAAGGACTGAGAGATAAACATTTTCATATCCTCGGTACACCTTCATATGAACTCAAAGAATATAATATTGATGATTTTTTTTTGAATAAATAACATCTTGATATGAGCTTTTATCGTTGCAGTTAAGCGTGTGAACTCTTCCATTTGTCTACACGAAAATAAGAGAGTAATCTCAGGTTTGTCACATTATGAGTTTGAGCATAATAGAAAATTAAAGTGCATCTTTTCTATAAGTCTCTTCAGTATTGGTAAATATACCTGGATAAACTTTCTTCCTTAATGACAATAAAGTTTAAAGCTTCTGACCATGTAAACTCCAAATGAATCCAAGCCTTCACAAATATATGAGGTTGTCCTGAAAACTTGAATAACAATAAGTCATAGTCAACTTCAATATACAATGTTTCCCTTCTTCAATATACAATGTTTCCCTTCTTCCTATTGACCACAAATTTACATATATTCTGTTTCAAGTCATTTTTTAGATTTCTGTGCAGAGAGAGATATATGCATCCAATGTTTAGGGACACTTCTTTATGAACATAGTCAAAATATGCAATGTTGATCCATATTCAATTTCAAGGGTCTTGCAAATAATAAATTTCAGTGGCTAAGGAGGTGTGATTCACCAGAATTCCCGCTAATTCATTTTACAATGTAATGTAGTTCCTTCCTAATTGTGAGACCTTCCTAATTTAGAGACCAATTTCAATCAATTAATTCAAATTGCTAATTATCAGTAAATTTACTAATTACTCTCCACCAAAATCAATTTTGGAGGAACATGAGACTTAATTTCTTGAGGGAGAATATCTCTACCGTACATCACATCATTTATTTGATGTAGCAGATTTTTTTTTAACTCTTCTCTTCCATGGATGCATTTATCGATTTAATTTTTTTTCTTTGTCCATCGTTTTTTCCCTTTCTTTCAAATGCCCAATTCATCAATCAAGGATTTCAACATGCCAACATATATGTGAAACGATGTATGTTCCTCCAGTAAGAAGATTACCTTGATATTCTGCTGATGAAGAATATGCTCCAGATTGGTCGCATGCGTCATTTCCCAGCGCGGTCCCTTGTCTGATCTGCATTTAGAAGACACGGAGAAAGAAAATAGGTGAAGAGAGCCGTTTGATTTTGCGCCCATAGCCACCGATCGCGGCCTCCGTTTGATTCCGCGGCACCCGTCTGATTCCGCGCACATAGCCACCGCACCGATCGCAGCCCCCGTCTGATTCCGCGCCCATAGCCATCGATCGCAACCCCCGTCTGATTCCGCGCACATATCCGTTGACCGCCATCGAGTGCGGCACCTTGTCTTCTCTGCATTTTTTTTATCAATTTTGAAAGCTTGTCTTCTCTGCATATAGAAGACGCAGGAAAGGAGAAAAATGAAAAAACTGAAACGTCTCTGCATTTTTTTTTTTTTTATCAATTTTGAAAGGTTGTCTTCTCTACATTTAGAAGACGCAGGAAAGGAGAAAAATGAAAAAACTGAAACGGAAATGCTAAATGAAAAAAATAATTTAAAATTGATAATTAAAATTGATTTAAGATTTGGGAGATGACACGTGTCGGCATGATAGATTAGACATTTGGCAGCATGTGGTGAATGCACTTCTCCTTTTATAATATAAGATTGTTATAGTTGTAAAGCAGCAGTTACTACAACTGTAAAGTATTAGTTGTTATACCTGTAATGATATAGTCTTCCGACTTTAATCTCAAATATAAACAAATTAATTTCACGATCGATTTCCAAAATTCCTTATGTAATTAAACTTAATTAAAAAATACCAATAAATTATAAATAATTTCAAAAATTTAATTCTAAATATTAATTTTAAAATAAAAAACTTAATAAGTTATACTTTACAAAATATTTAAATATCCTAAAAGAAACCGCGTTCAATTAAAGACCTATTTAAAATATCCTAAAAATATACTCCTAATTAAATGCCTCAATCTTATGAATTTGTGTTTGTTACGGTTTTTATTGTGTAGTTAATTTTTCTCAAAGTTTTTGTTCTTTGTGAACCAATTTTTCAAGTTGTTCGACATTTGTAGGACTTTTTCCTTTTTCCTATGTTTTTGACATTTTTCTCCAGGTAATATGTTGATCTTTGCTTTATTCTTTTTTTTTTTGTGTGTTATTCTGTGTTTAACTGTTTTTATCTGCTGTTTTTTTTAAAAAAAATTCTTTCTAGGGTTTTCTCACAAACATGCTTAAACAAATTCAAGATGCAAATGAAGTTCGCGTAGCAGTGGGAAAGTATATATATGTGTCTGTGTGTGTATATATATATATATCTGTATTTTAGTGTTACTATTAAGTTGTTTTTTTTTTTGTTATTATTGTTAGGTTGTTATGTGTGTCATTATTAATTTTTTTTAGTATTATTATAAAAAAAAAAATTAGTATTACTATGAAGTATTTTTAACTGTCACTGTTATATTTTAGTTCTGTGTTACTGTTAATTTCTCTTTTTTTAAAAGTATTTTTAGTTTTAAATTTCATGTGTTACATTAATGGATTTTATTTATATGTGTAATGGATTTTTTTTTTTTTTTTCAGTGAATTTCCAATTGCAGACCATCCTCTTTATATACTCTTATGGTGGGTTTTAATTATAAACAAATTTAGGATATCAAAAGTATCGGTTTTGGAGGTTTATTGCATCTCAAATTGTCAAAGTGTTTCAGTATGAACATGTTTAAATGGCTTGCTACAAATTTTAATCCTGTAAGTAGGATTTTTTCCATTGACCTGTACCACAAGTTTGTCATTATTGCTGATGATGTACGTGATGTTCTCATGTTTTCACGTAATGAAGGTAGAAGTGTTGCCTTCTATTCAAGAAAGGAAGATTCTCCTCTTCTTTAGAGTTTGAAGACATCTTATGGAATTTATGTTTCTGTCCCTTAAAGTGTTCTTTTTAATTTGTTGAAAGATAGGTTTAAGGAAGGAGGTGATGATTTTAAAAGGTTGTTTGTTTTGATGTGTCTTTAATTCTTCATTTCTTACTCCTGCTTCAAATCATTTATTGGGCATAGTGTCGAAGATATTTTCAAAGTTTGACTGGTGTACATATATTCTTGAGAAGCTTTGTGAAGGTATTGATTGTTTTCAAAAAAAGAAAGCCAAAATTTTTTATGGTTGTATTCTTGTTCTCCAAATTGTATAGATTGAAGTGGAGGGGGATTACCGAGCCTTCCACACTACCATTGATTAGACATTAGTCTGAATCAAAGGTTCAGAAATGGTGTATTGATGAAGGAAATCTGGTAGTTTTGGAGATGGAGAGTTGGTATTGGATAAATATCCCATCACTTTGAATGGTAAACTGAAAGATATTGGTTCAGGAATTGGTGGATCTCCTTTTCAGGTACTTTTTGGTTGTATTACTGGTTTGTGTTAATATACATTACTGTTTTGCTTTAATATGTAATATTGTATGTGTGACACGCATACTTTTTTTTCGTAGGATGTTGATGATATGCTTTCATCTTTGAAAAAAAGGTGTGCATAACTTCTGATGAGTATATCCAAAGGTTGAGAGAGAGAGATTTTTGTTGCCATGAATTGTCCTAGCACATCTTATTCATCACTTCAAATGATGGATTTGAATATTATTGATGATTTTGAAAACAATTTCGTGCTCTGTAGGACCTTGCTGTTGATATTCCAAGCAATTCTCGAAGGGATACTGTACATGATGAGCAAACAGGCAATGAGGAAGTTCATAAGCAAATGGGTAATGAAGTTGATGAACAGATGGGCAATGGGGTAGTTGATGAGCAAGTGACAAATGATTTAGATGATGGACAAAAAGGGACTGAGGCAGATCATCAGGAAGGAGGTGAAAATGTAGAGGATGAAGAAATGGGTACCAACGTAAATGATAATCAGGAATACGTTTATTCTTCTGGCAGTTTTCAATTTGAAGGTTCTATGAGATGGACTGGTGAGTTTTGGATGATCTCTAATGAGTTGGGCTATCTTTCCGATTTCTGTAATAATAACAGGAGAGTGTTTTCGTCTTTGCACCAATATGAAAGGGAAGTTGTTGACTACATATTTTTCTTGGAGGATGATAGAAGGTTCGTTTTTCTATTATATATATATATATATATTAATATATATATGTTGTTTGTTCTTTTAGTAAATGTGTGTTATTGTTTTAATTTATTATTATTTTTCTCATTTTAATACAGCGAGGATCTTTTTGCTTTCAAGGATGTTTATAATCTATCAAGGGATGATCTGTTGACCATGAACAAAAATTCAACAGTCATGCAGACAGTAGTTACTGTTTTTTGTTCGACTATTAATGATGGAGATTTGATGACAATTCATTCTCGCTTTGTGTTTAATGTTGAACACAGCGTAAGTTTATTGTATATTATATTTTTCTAATGTTTTTGTCTAACACTACTCATTCTTATAATGTGTGTTTTTATTTTTGCTAGAGTTCTTTATCTGGACTTGTAAACCGAAAGGAAAATGCCAAAAAGAATGCAGCAAATGTGAGGTCTGGATGGACCAATTGGATAAAAGTGAACAAACAGAGTTTTGAATCTGCTAATTTTGTAATACTTTTTTTTTTGTATTACTGTTAAGTTTATTTTGGTATTACTGTAATGTATTACATGTAGTACTTATATATTTTTTTGCAAATTATTGTTTAAATTGGTTTTCTTTTCTAATATTTTTAACAGATTTTTGTGTCATTCTGCTGCTTCTCTCACTATGCTGTACTGTGCATTAATTTTGCTTCTAGTAAAGTTCACTTTCTGGATAATCTTCCTAGTGAAGATGGGAGTAGTTACCTTCAGTGTGCAGTGGTGTTTGTAAGTAAGCAATTGTAATAAATTTAGTATTTCCCATTTATTTCATATTTTCTTATCTTTTTTTTTTTTTTTTACATGCAGCAAAAACAAATGTCACTATTTCTTGCTAGTCATAAACATCCAAAAGCAAAAGACATAATGACGTATGCGTTTGAGGATGTTCAATTCCCGTGGAAAAATGCTACTGCTAATAGCGATTGTGGTATCTTCATGATGCATCACATAAAGTATTTTGATGGTGATGTGTATTCTTCACCTTGTCTTTGTAAGGTATAATTTGTCACAATTATTTTTTTGTTTTTATTTTGTTTATTTTTTAAATCATTTTTGTCCTTTTTTGTTTTTTTGAAGGCTGAATTAAGGCTAGTTGGGATGATGTACATATTTGATACATCCTGGTTTATTTAATATGATGTAGTTATGATGCATTTTTTATAACAAAAAAGGTGCATATGACTTGTCATATCTGAAATTACAA
The DNA here is from genome assembly GCA_037126765.1 of Stenogyne calaminthoides. NCBI lineage: Eukaryota > Viridiplantae > Streptophyta > Magnoliopsida > Lamiales > Lamiaceae > Stenogyne > Stenogyne calaminthoides. The sequence goes on along the minus strand of JBBCBC010000043.1, from coordinate 3,002,741 downwards.
ATTCACCTCGATTGCTAGGTCTTTCAATATTATCACACAAATGTCTTGGGGAGTTTGACTGATTGCATCGAATTATTATCAGTGATGTATTGATATCTGCTACCCTTTATCACAGGGAGAAACAAAATGGGTAAACAAAGCAGTCTTGCATTTTTCTATCTTGGATGACCCACCAGCATGATTTAATACTTCTTGCCGAGCTGAAAAAAGCACAAGGAGAAACGAAATGGGTAAACAAAGCAGTCTTTCATTTTTCCCATCGTGGAGGACCCACAAGCATAATATAATAGAGGTAAAGTTGGATATTTTTCTGATTTAACGTGGGGTAATGCGAAAATGTGGTCTCAAATTCAAAAAACTTTCACCAATCGCGAATCATGTTTATCATGAGGATGTGATGAATAGGGTTAAAAAATATCTTATCTATTATATTTCTTATTTTCTCTCTCTATCACATCGATCTTCTTCTACAACTTGCAACCTCTGTTAGTTAATGGCGAAACCATTACCTGGTGCAAAGCAGGCAATGATGCAAGGTTGTTCATCGTGTTTATCGATCATTTCTCTGTGTTTTTCGTTTAGTTTCACATGTAAATCATTCATTTTCGTTGGTTTTTTAATTGCGATTATGAGGATTACTCGAGGCCTGTTGGAGTTTCATTCGTACTTATTTTAAGAGGTAAGAGGTTTTGGATTATCGATCTTACATTTTCTCTATCTTGTAATTTTTTTTTTAATGATTTTCATTTTATTTGTCTAGGCACATGATGGGGTTAAATTTCGATTTTGTACTGTTGAATTTGGCGAAGCATTCGCCACATCTCATTTACAACGCTTCCCTCTTCTTTGGCTCAACTGTGCAGAGGCAGCATCTCAAGAAATATGGTCTAAATGAGGTTATAATACCTAAATTTGCAACATTAATTGTGATTAATTAAGCAAATTTCCTTGGATTTTTCTCAGATTTTGTTTGCTTAAGAGGTTTATGTGTTGTAATTGTGGATTGCAGTGATACATGTTGATCAATTGTCTAGTGCGTAGGCACCAAACTCGGTTTTGTTGTGTCAATCACACATTTTTTGCTAGGATTGATGCTATTTCTTTTAGTGTATACGAAGCCCAATGCATCTAGCTTGATTTCTTGCAAAAAATTATTCTATTGTATAGAATGATTTGCTATTTTATATATTGCAAGTAGTAGTTTAGTTTTATGAAATTAACTTGTTTGTGAATAAGGATATTATGCTCCATATCTTGATTGCAATTTAAGTCAATCTTGATATCATTATATCTCTTGATCTACTCTTGCTTTGTTTTAGACTCCATGTATTGTGATTATTTATATTTATGAGCTATAGTGTTAGTGGATATAAGCTATAGTATTAGTTTATATGAGCTATAGTATTAGATGATATGAACTATAGTATAAGTGTATATAAGCTATAGTATTAGTGGATATAAGCTATAGTTATTAAGTTTCATAATGTTAGTTGTGTATATTTTACTAGTTTTATCTACTTGGGTACAGAATTCAGGAGTTGAAGGAACATTTCAAATTTTTACGTGGTTGTTACCCTCCCAACCAAGGATCAGAATGACTCTTTCATACGTTCTTACTGTAAGTTATTTGATTTTTAACTCAATGCAACTGTATTCTTGTAATAAATAAGCTTTATGAACTGCATTATTGACTGACATATGTCCTTGTTATGATAGGGGTTGGAGTTTAGTAAGTTGACTTTCATTCTAGTACAATACTTAGAGATGGGATTTGAGAAGATTGTAAAGATAGCACATGCTCGAGGAGGTGAGCTCATATTATGCATCTCCTTTTGCTGATTGAATTCACATACTGGGTGATATTATTTTACATAATGTTATGTTGACATATTGTTGTATAGTATTAGATGAATATAATAGTACTATTTGATATCATTTGTAGTTCAAGTAGATATGCGCTACAATATTAGTTCACATATTGTATAGTGTATCATTATATAAGAAATATGATTAGTTGATTTGAGAAATATTATTAGTTAATCTTTTGATTCGGGCATTAGTACTATGTGAATTGATGTGAAATGAGCAATAGTATTAGTTGATATGAGCTATAATATTAGTTGATATAAATTATAGTATTAGTTGATATGAGCTATAGTATTAGTGGAAATGAGCTATATTATTAGGTGATATAAGCTATAGTATTAGGTGATATGAGCTATAATATTAGGTGATATAAGCTATAGTATTAGAAGATATGAACTATAGTATTAGTGGAAATGACATATAGTATTAGGTGATATTAGCTATAGTATTAGATGTATGAGCTATAGTATTAGGTGATATGAACTATAGTATTAGGTGATATGAGCTATAGTATTAGAGGATACGAGCTATAGTATTAGTGGAAATGAGCTATAGTATTAGATGATATGAGCTATAGTATTAGAGGATGTGAACAATAGTATTAGTAGATATGAGCTATAGTTATTATTATTTTTTTTCGAAAGCAAAGAAACTTAGTTTATTCCGTTGCAAGAGCAATTATTCGACGGAAGTCCAACCACAAAGTCCGGTGGATCAATCCAAACATAAGGGCTCTCAAAAGATCGAGAAGCCCGGGCAAGCGCATGAGCCATAGAATTGGCATCTCGCTTTACAAAACCAACCGATAAGTTCGATTTACAAGAAAGAATTAACTTACACTTCAGAATGAAGTCCCCAAAAATCGTATCCATCATTTTTTCGGACGAGATCGCATCTGTAACTAGTTTAGCATCTCCTTCTATTTTGATTACGCCCAAGTTTAATTGTTCCGCCCAAGAGAGGGCCTCAACAAAGCCCATAGCCTCTCCTACTTCCACGTCTACACAGCCTGGAAAATTAATAGTGCGACCTGCAATGAAGGTACCGCTGCTATCCCTCAATACCATTCCCACCCCTGTCTGGAATAGTTCATTAAAAAAGGCTGCATCTACATTGATCTTAAACTCTCCCTCATTCGGAGGATGCCAAGCTTTGCAAGTCGGCTGCATCGTGCGCCTAGAACCGGTAACACACAGCTCTTCCCATTCTTTTAAAAATACCTTCGCCGCTCTGATAGCCTCCATCGGTGATTTGCATCTGCCCTCCCATAGTTTTGCATTTCTCTCTTTCAAAATTTGCCATAAATTGTGGCGATAATGGCCCCATCTTTTCCAGCAAGAAGTCGGAGGATAAGTTCCTGCAAAGACTCAACCTGATAGATCGTTGCATCAATGATGGACCACAGATCAGCCTCCATCCAGCACCACACCGTGAACTCACACTCCGTAAAGAGATGCCATGACGTCTCGGGACATTGGCCGCAAAACACACAGCTTGTGTCAATCGTTATCTTCTTCACAAACAGGTTAGTTCTATGAGGTAGGCAATCCCGGCACATTCTCCACACACTATCTTTCACTCATGGAGGGCTTTCAACCTCCATAAATTCCTCCATTCACCTTCTACCTCTAATTCCGGATCGAAAGCCAGAGCCGTGGCCAGCCTGTAGCCCGATTTTACGGATTATCGCTCGTCTATACTAAAATGCCACACCAACTTGTCGTTACATCCTACAGGCGCAACCGGTGTGCGTAATACCTTAACAATGTCTTCCTCGTCCAGGATACTCTCAACCAAATCCCTGTTCCATAAAGAAGTTCCTGGAACCAAGAGTTCAGACACCTTCAAAGTTTCCAGCTCGACGAGATGCGGTGTTTGAATGTAAAAATTGTTATCGTAATTCAGCCATGCATCATTCCACACCGAGACATTCTCCCCACTTCCAATTTTCCATCTAACACCTCTTCGAACCAAGTCCTGACCAGCCATAATGCTGGTCCAAGTATAGCTCGGATTGTAGCCGAGTTTCGCTGTTAAGAAATCGCCCCGGCCGAAGTATCGAGCTTTCAAAATCTTGCAAACCAGCGCGTTCGGGTCCATGAGGAGTCTCCAGCCCATTTTTGCTAGCAACGCAACATTGAATAGGTGTAGGTCTCGAAAACCCCTACCCCCTGCCTCCTTATGCACGCAAACCTTCTCCCACCTCATCCACTTAACACCTTTTGACACGTCACCATCCGCCCCCCACCAAAACGCATTCATCATCCGATGCATTTCATCCAACAAAGTTGAAGGGAGTAGGAAAGTGCTCATGCAATATGCAGGTATGGCCTGAGCAGCCGATTTTATCAAAACTTCTTTGCCGGCCTTCGATAGTTTCTTACCTTTCCACCCTTGAAGTTTCTTCCACAACCTCTCCTTGATATAATTAAAGATGTCTCGTTTTCCTCGACCCACCAACGATGGAAGCCCAAGGTACTTCCCGGTGTTTAAAGGGTTGCTAACTCCCAGGGTATTAGACAAAACGCGTCTAATTTCATTGTCTACATTGCGACTAAAGAATATTCCGGACTTGGTATAGTTGATTGCTTGCCCGGATACCTCTTCATACTCATCTAGAACAGCCCGAAGCTTCGTACATTCCACCTCAGTTGCTCTGCAGAAAAGAAGACAGTCATCCGCAAATAAAAGATGAGAAACCGGCGGGTCTGCTCGACATACTTTACTACCATGCAGTGAGTTGTCCATGCAAGCCTTGTTGATTGCCGCCGATAAGCCCTCTGCGCAAAGAATAAATAAATAGGGTGAAAGAGGGTCACTCTGTCTCAGTCCTCTTCCCGGTAAAATTGGGCCTATAGTTATTAAGAGCTATAATATTAGATGATATGAGCTATGGTATTAGTGGAAATTAACTATAGTATTAGATGATATGAACTATAGTATAAGTGGATATCAAATAATATCAACTTTTTTTGTTCTAGTAAGTATTAGTTGACATACTTTCCCATATTGTATAGTAACTTAGTCTTTTTTGTTCTGCTAAGTGTATTTGTTATTAACGACTTTATTTTTGCTGTTAGATTCTCCAATATGGAATGCGTCGAAGGTGAAGATTTGTGCAAGCTTAATTTTGTCCAATTTCAATGAAGTCGGAACTCAAGTGATACAAAAAGTTTATACATTTTACTAAGACAAACCCTCTTTGTTGAAGTTTATTGCTGAGTAAAGAAAAGAGAACACTTAGAAGTTTAATGAAGAAAATAAAAACGAAGCTATAGAAAAGTTGAAGAACTTGACTGGAGTTAAAAGAGGAAGGAGGAAGACTATTGATACTTGAGTGAAGTTAGTTTTGGTGTCAATTTGTGTAATGAACTAACGCGGAATAATAGTTGACGGTTGAATTAGTACTCTTTGTATTTGTTAATATTGGTGAAATTAATTGTTTGATACCTTTATTTCCTAAATATTTGGATAAATAATATTTGAATAATCAATTGAATTGAAAATAAACATTTTAAAATAAGTTCAAAATGAATTTAAATTGTAATTTAATAAAAAAATTGAAAATGATACATAATTATTAACATTGTTAAAATTTGATTGGCACAAAGGTAGAAAGAGTAGAATAAAAAAAAAGCAATAAAATAAAACTTGTGTTTGCAGCAGGATTTGAACTATGCAACCTGAGCAACTTACCAATATGCAATTGGCCCTGTTGCTTTAAATTTGCATATTCATATTATGTAAGCATCATTTCCGCCCGGGTCATTACTTGGTCCATATTTATTAATATGGATAGTAGTGTATGGTACACCACTTTCACACAAAAACTGCTCGTATGTATGATATCTATATTGCTCCTAACACTTGACCTTGTATTTCTACTCATTGATTGTTAGAGAAACTAATATTTCGCTCGGATGCTCGATAGGTCTCATTTACTATATTATATACTCCCTCCATTTTTTTTAAAATGTCGTTTTAACATTTTGAAATATTTGTATAATAAATAGATTACTGTAATTTCTCCTCCTTTATCTCATATGTATCCTTAATATGGTAATTTCAAAATTCTTATAAATGTGTTGTGCATATAATTTTTCAGTCAATAGTAATTGTTGTTAAAAATATTTTAATAATATTAACTAAGGGTAACTTTAGCATAAAAATATATCTTTAATTTGTCTTTAAAAAACCCAAATGACATCTAAAAACAATGGAGGACGTAATAAATTAATTATGAATTTATAGAGTTTCAACTTAATGAGAAGTATGACCCAAATATCAAGTGAAAGTAATTGTCTCACGTGTATGAGATAGTCGCAAAATATTTTATGATTAATATATATATATATATATAATATTTAAAAATTAAATATTTGAAGAAGAAAAGAAAGTGAAGTTTAATTTTAAAAAAAAATTTACTTGAACAAAACTAATTATTTAATAAAATAAATAGCAAAATAAATGAGAATATAATTACTGAAAAGAGGAGAGAGAGGAAATGGGAAAGAAATGAGTGGAAACAGTTTTTTTAGAGTACTACTGTGTTTTCATATATGTATAGATTGTATGCTGCCTTTAATTGATTTTACTTGCTACTTTCACTGATCAAATGACTGGTCCAATGGGTGATGGTTCTTCATAACAAATTTTACTCGGAATATGTCTCTTTTGAGATCGTTGGAGTACACTTCATCTAATAGAGTGAGAAGATGATATTTTTAAAGTAAAGGTTTTAGTTTAAAATGGTATGAGTAAACTGTTTTATTATTAAGAAAATCTTAAGTAATCATACTATATTTTGATTGATGTGTGTTTTTTGCCCTATATAGTTGGTATGGAGTTAATTTCACTTACACATTTAATCGTATGAGATGGTTTCATACATAAGACGGAATATAAATTACCACAAATTAATAATAATCAATCCCTTTTAAAATATTAAAATATAATATTCAAATTATGTTTTATCTCATTTCGAGCCTGTCTCATGAAAATGTACCTCTTTCACTTACGGTCTCCAAACAAAATTGATTTTTTTCCCTCCAATTTCACTCTTATTCAAATTTGGATCTTAAAGTGTTTTTTTTTTCCACTCAAGTATGGTTAATTCCGTGATAACTTAAACTTATGATAATTTCTTATGGCGTGATCTATACTCCTGGTGAATATTTTTGATCGACAATAGAGCGAGAACTTTACATTCAATCTCGTAATAAGATATTTTATATAACTTACACCATATACAATTATTCTAAATAACACACACATATATATACTCTTATATTAGGCTAATTTATTTAAGGCCAAATAATCAAATATAACCCATACTTTTGATTTTTAATTAATTTTTAGTACATATTTTTTTCTCTTTTTAAATTTAGCACATACTTTCATTTAATACTTAAAAACATCCCAAGTCACAATTTTCGACAAGGTCTGTCTGATGTGGTCGCCAAAGTTCACATGTCTTGCTGATGATGCGTAAATATTAAAATTAAAAAAATATATACATCATCACCTAAGACTAGAAAACGCGGGATATAAAAATATCTTGGTGTCACTATTTATTAATTTTTTTACTTTAATATCTACATATTAACAAGACAAATAAAATCCGACAACCACATTAGATGGACCTTGTCAATAAATAGTTACTCTGAATGTTTTTAAATATTAAGTAAAAATATGTACTAAATTTGGAGAGAGATAAAAATATTTGCTAAAATTGATAAAAAAAAATTAAAAGTATTGGCTAAATTTTATTATTTAGCCTTTATTTAAATATTGTAATTTTCAAAAGTGGTTATGACATTTTTAAAAAAAATTCTTTTCGAGTAGGTTTTAGGTGAAACTTGTTCATAGTATAAAAATTATATATACCACTACATTTATAAATTAATATCATAATATTTATTAATTGATATCATTACATTTATAAATTGTGATAATAACATTAAATATTATATGTATAAATTTATAAAAATAGTGTACGATCAAAATCTCAGGAGTTGGGAGGGTTTACGTTTGGCATAATGCATTAAAAGACCCCTAAATTATTAAGTTTTATTTTAAAAGGTTTCCAAATTAATTTTTATTTTAAAGAGCCCTCGTACTCTCAATATTTGTTTCAGGAGGCCCCTACAAGTGGAAACTAACGGAAATTGCTAAGCTAGCCTTAACTGCTCCGTTAACAAATAGCACTTCAGCGTAATATTATATCCATGTCATTTATTTCTTCACTACCAAAACGTTCATTTCTTTTTCATTAGAAAATCCCCAATTCCAAACCATAACTTTCATTAGGCATCTTTGTTTTTCATAAATAAAGTCCAACGCAACCTCACCGATTGCATTTGGTCACTGAAAGTTTTCGATGTTACAATTATCAACTCGAAATAATCAAAGAAACAAAAAATCTACAAATTAATCATCTCTTAAAAAATTCCTGATTTTAACATCCCCTTCTTCTTCCACATCAATAATCAGAACAATTTCATAAACTCCATACTTGCGCCAATCAATCATACAATCAAAACTCTAAATTAAAATAACTCACAATCCACAAATATGATCAATTACGCAGACACACTTATTATATCAATCGCCCACCAAAATACACATGGATTCAAACTTTTTAACAACATATATAATATGATCATCTTCGTCTAACAACATCTCCAACTATATGAATTCATACTTCTCCAAACCAAATGAAGTTTGGGTTTGGAATTGGGGATTTTCTAATGAGATAGAAACGAACATTATAGATATGACTAGATATAAAATTATTAAAACTGTGGAGAAATGGTATTTGTTAACGGGCCCTTAAGGCCAACTCAGCAATTTCTGTTAGTTTTCATTTGCAGGGGCGTTGTGAAATAAAAATTGATAGTTGGAGGGCTCTTTAAAATAAAAAATAGTATAGGGGCCTTTTGAAACAAAAGTTGATAGTTTAGGAGTCTTTTGATGCATTATGCGTTTATGTTTCTTTTTAAGCACAGTCGTGACTGAGGATTACTTGAAACTCTAAACCTAATACAACTGTTTGAAATTGAAGACGGTGGTTGAGGATTTTACAGAGAAATAATAATTGGAAATGGTGGTTACATAATTTAAGTCGTGGCAGATTTTTAAATTGCAGCTTTTTGTCATAACTAGTATTTTCTCCTGTGCAATGCACGGATTTAAAATTGTATGAATATTTTGTTATTTATGGACATTAAAATTGTATGAATATTTATTTGACATGAATTATTAATAATATTATTGTATTGTAATTATATTAGTAAATGATATAATAACTTAATAAATTGGTACCTACTGAAATTGTATTACCCAAAGAAAAAACTACTTGATTTATATATATACTACACATACAAAAACTACTTAAATAAGACAAAAACTTGTGTGAACCCAAGTTCACCGTGAACTCAGTTTTTTTAGTATTACTGATATGTACAAAATCTCTCACTGTTATACATAAAAACTATCACTGTTATGCAAAAAAACAATCACTGTTTAGAAAATGTTTTATATTTTTAAACAATGAAAATTTTTATACATAATAGTGATAGAGTTCATGCATAGACATGGTTCACAGGATTGTTACTCCTTAAATAAATACACATTAAAATTTAAAAAGAAACATTTTTGAATGCATTATTTGTTTTTTCATTTCTTTAACTTGCTTTTTTCGATCATCTTACTAACACATTTATCATCTATATTAAAAAAATTATAATATATGACAAAAACTCATATATGTCGGTCTCATATATGAAACGGGTACATCTTAGCACAAATCACATCTACTCATTTCAAAGTATTAAAGCGTAAATGTCCAACTTATGCCCCGTCTCATCGTGAGACGATCTTATGCAAGTGTGGCTCATAATATATATAAAACCCATAATTCTAAAGTAATTGGCCCGATACAATTATTGTTACAACCCATATACTTTTACCAAATAGTAATAAATATAAATGAATATATACACACACACGGTGGTAAAATATACATAGTCATTTAATATATTTAATTTCATTTAAATAATTACACACGGTGGAGTGGAGACATGTCATCTCTGACGTTCGTGCTGCCGGACGAAACCCTCACAAAGATACAGCCATTTTCACTTTTCTCCCTCAATCTCTAGGCAAAATTCTGGTTCCCTCAATTCACAAATCATTTTCTCCTTCAATCTATAAAACATAATCGCGCTCTTCTTTAAATTATGTCTTAATGTCTCTATTTTTAATGGGTCATCTGATAATTTGTATATAGCATTATGGTTCATGTGTATCTTGGTCTAAATAGTATGTCTGCAATGTGGATCTAAAGGTAATATTTTCGGATCCATAACAACTCGTCTTGTTGTAATATCAATATTATTTTGAAGATTTATTTTATAATACTGTAGATATGAGAACATATATACTTCCAGACCAGATCGGAGTATACTTCTACATCGGAGAAGAATTCTGAACGGTAAGGTCTAGTATCTGTAAAATTCCTTGCAATACTTCACATCATTCTTCATTTTACAAAGGTTAAAGACCTTCACTTATTGGTATTTCGCTTGTAGACAAAAAAATATTGTTCCGTAAAATTCAAAATGATGATTCGGGGAGAAATTATTTGGTTTTACTCGATGAGAGTGAGGTTTGATCTTGAATCTTTATAGCATTGCATTGGTTCCAGATAAACCCTTCAAAAAAAAATGTTGGAAGTTAAAGTTAAATAGACAGGAATATATTTGAAACTTGTCTGAGTTATTCAGGATGTTGTGCCTATAGATAAAATGTATCTCGTTCTTAATAGCTAGCTAGGATATCTTGATGTTTGAAAAATTGTGCTTTTAGCATCTCAGTTATCCCTAGCAAGCTCCTCCCCTGATCATATTTTCAATCTTCCAACCTGCTGCTCCCTTTGCTATATAATTTCTGACCTTGGTCTCTGGAACCCTTACCACATTTTTCTAGCTTAAATAATTGTCTATTGTACTCTTATATGTTGTATGATGTTTTTGCTATACTGTCTGCACCATGGTATACACAAGCAAGTTCAACTGTTGATAATTATATAATGGTTTATACTTGCCTCTTAATTTTTGCACCACTCCAGTTGTCCATCAACTGAACCTAAAGATAGTTGTGTTGAAGTCAAATAAGATGGTATTGCAGTACAGATTGGTGATGTTATTGGCAAACTGCAAGAATAGGAAATCAATGGTAAGTTTGCTAAATTCTTAAACAAATTGGTATGTTCCATACAAAATTGTGGGATTGTGATAAACTAAAAAATGGTGTGTAAAACTTTGAGAAAAGGTAATGAAACACAAAGAGTTTTGAATGAACTTGTCGTATCGTGAATATTCTTCCTGTTGCAATGATCCTACACTTTGTTGGTTTCTTCTTTGTTTTCTGTTGTTCCAGCTGCATTCCACCAACTAACATGTAAAGTAGAGATGATTCTGTGATTTTATAATGAGTTTTATATCAAACAAAAAAGTAATTTATATAGAATAGATGGTAGATTCATACCGATTATATTTTTGTTAGAACAAATTAAAGACTGAGTGTGTACTTGTGTTTGCAGGTGCACTTGAAGATTGAAGTCATTCCAAGATTGGTATTCTGTTATAGAAAATATAAATCTTTAATGTTATGTATAAAAAGAGTAGCATGAAAATAGATGGAATCTTCACCTATATAGAAGCCAGAAACACTGGGTTGTTGATGGAAGGGAGACTGCATATATTCTCGGTTAGCAATGCTTCAAATTCAAATTCTGCCGTGAAGCTCATTGGGGTTTGAGCAAAAATAATCATGAATTTGAAAGCATGCTATTTGAAATTTGAAATTAATTTGTTCAAATTTCAAATTTAATAAATATGTCTTGGAAAAGATGAATTGGAATGATGACAAAATTTTCTGACTGTAACAAAGTTTTCACGGCAATCTAAGCTTGAATGGGAAAATATATTATATGTGATATAGAAAATTTGAAAAAACTGGGTTCACTGTTCACGCGAAAATCAGCGTGTGAAATATACAGCATCTCCATGTGGCGAGTACTGTTCACTCGCTACAGTAACTACCTTATATTTGGACTCCTACTTCTGTTTTTATATATTTATAGATATAGATAATTGAAGGAGGTGGGTGAAGTGGTAAATACATTTTGAAAGTCTGAGACAAAAATAAATGAAAATTGAGTACAAAGGTCATTCATTCGTCCCTTAGGATATGTTTGTTTCGCGACTATTTCGGCGAACTTTTGACTTTATAATCTAAAGCTCCCATTTGTTTTGAGACTTTAAGTAAGGATTTTGGAATCCTATTAATCCTACTTTACCTCATACTTACTATTACTCTACATTTTATTCTCTCAATACACTCAAAATAATATAATAATATCACATCAATTATCTTTTTCACCATCCTACCCTATAACAAACATATATTTTAACTATTCATCAAGATTTTAAAATACTAGGACTTCAAAGTCCGAATTTCCCACGTTCACTGCACATTAAAAGTACAGGAGTTGTTGAAGTGGTAATAATTTTGAGCCGTTATTAGTGAAATTTATTTATATTATAAAATTTATATTACTATATTTATAAATTAATAAAGAAATATATAAAAGAGTTTGGGATATATTGAAATGAAAATTGTACAAAAGAGTTTGGAACGGAGGGAGTACTTTTAATACATATTAAAGATACTATTACACTTGTAAATTAAATCATATCATTAGATGTTATACATATATTAATATTAGCTTATAAAAGTAATATCAATTTACAAAATATAATTGTATACATTTTATAATATGGACAAATTATACATGCGAGATTTTGAATATTTTTTGGTTGAAGTGGTTGATAAATTGAGCTCTGCTTAAATATTATGCAACTCATCTCAAATATAATCACAATTATAAATTATTCTAGTATTTTGAAAACAAAACAAAATATTTAGGCAATTTTTCATAAAAAATATTTCATGGGCCATAAAATATGGGTCGTGCATTAGCAGGAGAATCGCTGAAACACAGAAGAATTTTTTTTGTAGATTATGCGTGTGGATCGAACGGGAGCAAATTTATTTTTTTATAAAATTCGCGTAAAAGTAAAACAATAAAACTCGTTCCCACATTTGTGTTACTATAAGAAAAATATGTGTTAGTGTTAATGTCAGTACAAGTTAGTGTTGTTGTAAAGACATATAACACGTGTTTTAATTTTCAATACACTGTTACAATATACACACGAACGTATTGCTATAGAGAGAAAGTTGTATTACCGTATGAACAAAACGACACTTCCTCTATTTTCATTCATTTTCCCCTTTGTTTTTTTTTTATCTATTTCTCCTTCCGACCTTTGACCATAACACCAGATTACACAACTAAATTAGTTAAAAAAAAAAAGCATCATCACGTGATAACAATTGCCCAGACTGTGAACGAATTTTTTGTTTTACCTAAACTTCTTAATAAAAATCCATTTGACTTGATTCAACTCCCTAATCGGCCAAGAGCGAAGGGTGTGTGCTTCTTATGAAAACTTCAAATAGGTTCTCATCATGGGTTGCAATAAACACTATAATTTTTATTTTTGAAAGGTAATACAATAGTTCTAAAATAATCAATTACAATAGTTCATTCTACCACCGAGCACATAACACATCATTTTATCTCACTATAGATCAAAACCGCAACCACCATAAGAGGGAGACCACCCAAAAACCACTGCAAGAGGGGGACCACCACCTCATTCAAGGGGAACCACCACAAGAGATAATAATTTTTCTCTCTCCGTGTCTCGAACCCAGACTTCGGGATCCTAAATAGTGGAGCTCTAACAACTTAAACTATCCAATAAACACTATAAATTGGTTATTCCCTCCAAGTCTCTAATAATAAACCTTATTTATTTCTTTGAAAATTAAGATCTAATAAAGAAATTTCTCTTTATGAAGCGGATCCATAATTTTTTATTTGGGGATAAGAAAAATAATTTATAAAATATTATTTAAAATAGATTATTATGTAAATTAATTTTGTCGTGTATTTAATTTATATTGATTATTTTGAAGTGATAGATAGATGCCAACACTAATTCACAGTAGAATAACTCAAATGGTTAGAACACCATTATCCATTTATCCGATAAAAAAAAATATAGTTATTTATTGGACCTTTATTTGTCAGTAATGTTTCTATTCTCATTTAGGCCGTGTTTGTTTTGGAATTTAAGTGTGCGAAATAAGTCAATGTTTTAAAATTCATGTTTTGGGATTTAAGTGTGCGGAGCAAGTTAATGTTTTAAAATTTAGGGATTTAGAATCCTTGATGAATAATAAATATATGTGTTTATTTTGCGGAGCAAATCAATATTTTAAAATTCAGGGATTTAGAATAATTGTTGAATAGTAAATAATGCGTTTGTTTTGAGATTTGAGTAGGGTGAAATTTAACTTTATGTCAAATCAATGTTTAATAGTGATTTATATTATATTGAGAAGAGTAATAAAATATATAAAATGTGATTTATTGGGAAGAATAATAATAGATTTATAGGTATTTGTAGGTGTGGATTGAATGTGATATTTGAAAATCAGACTTTAAATCTAAAACTCGTATGAGACGGAAAATACAAATTTTTAAGTCTATCCGCGTGAGTTTCAAAACAAACACAGTGTTAGTGTTGTTTGTTGGGCCTCCATTTCCTATTAATATTTTCTTAATTAACGTGGGCCTTTCTTTGTAATTAATGAGCTGCTATAAATGACCAATTTTTAATTCCCCTTCTCCCGTCCTCAAGTAGTAATTTTTCTTGCCTCATGATTTTGTAGAGAAAATATCATAAATTGTCTTTTAACTTTGCCCAAATTCATAAATGGTCCTATAAGTTTTTATTTTATTAATTTTGGTCTTTTTGATTTCAATTCTAGTCCTTTTCGCTGGAAAATTGAAAAAATTGGCCGGAAATATGATGTAGCATACAAAATAATGCGAAAAAAATATTGAAATGACGGGTTCAGTGAAAGGAAGATAATAATATAGGTTTTGACCCTCGCCTCTGTTGGGATTATACTGAAAAGTATGCTTTTACTTTGTATAATCAAACCTAATTTCAAACTTATTTTTATCAAATAAATTGTTTATCATCGATGCTTTAAATATCATTGAATGTTACATATATTTCTTCGCGATAACCTGTTCAATAAATAAATGCGTGTTACATTGAAGTTAATTTAGTGATACCGGATCACGTAAGATTAAATTAATGGTCCCTTGTAACTAAAAATACGCCATTCACGACCTAGATGGAAATGAACAATCCATCGTGAAAGGTTGAAGTGTAAGGCTCGGATTGGCTTGTCTTGACCAAGAGATTACACTAGTGCATGATCGATGATGAATAGAACCTCTGAGGAGGATAAATTCTTGAGTGAACCAACAAGGAAGAATTAGACCTCGATGGTTCGTTGTTTCTTAATCTTCGATTCCTTAAATAGGATCACGTGTGGTTGGTAACTATTGCTTTTGACTTATCATGGGTAGAGAATCAACGCGAGATTCAATACTTTTTATCTTGGGCAATATTATTGGTCACGTGTGATTGCTAAGATTTAATCTGAAGAATCGTGGTGTAATCACTTTTGTTTGATTTGCCCCCTTTGGGAGGTTCATAAGCTTTATCATACCAAATCTTGCAAGTGGAATTAGTTTCGGTATGGATAATAATGTTGAACCGTTCCTTGACCAATGACAAAAGATATTAATTAACTGAAAGCTATTTCAGTGGCTTGAATTAATTACTGGGCTAGATAATCTTAAACACTGGAAATAATAATCGGGAGCCATATTGACTGTAATATGGGTTAAGATGGATAATGCAATATTAATTATGTAGTGGGATTAATTAATATTTATGAGCTTGAATAATATTGTGGCTCAATATTGATAATTCAAGATTTATTGGAAGGTCCAATCTTAATTCTCCTAAAGGCCCCCTAAGTAGCCCAACATATAGTCCAATAACTGAAAAAGTGTTTAAATAAATTAAATATTGTTGCTTATTTTTCCTAATTATTTTCGAAATTTATAGATAAAAGGGGAGAAAGATTTTCTTTGAATTTTGTTATGGAATGAAGATATGTATTCTTGGAATACAAGATTATCTCATTAAATTCAAGAAATCTCCCACTTGGTTATTTATAAGGAAAATTTCAAATTTTTTGAAAGATAAAGGGCAAGAAAGATTTTCTTGATTTTCTTGAAAATATATTATGGAAGATAAGTATTTCTTAAAATACAAGATTATCTCATAAATTCAAGAAGATCCAAATCTTGGATTCTTGCCTATTATTTTCGAAAATATCCCATAACAAAGAGTAGGTGGGATTTTGTGGAATATTATAATTATGGGAAAAATAATATAGGAGATATATTCAAGATTTCTTGGAGATCAAGAAAAGATTTTTCCCACATTGTTTTTGCCACAATTTTTCAACCAACTATCTCTATAAATAGGGATGATTTCTTTTCATTCCCAAAGACAATTCCATGTCTTTGGAAAAATTAGTAAATCCACAAAGGTGGTGCAACATAATTTATTTTCCTTTTGTTAATTATTCACAAGTGTCCTACCAATCGGATAGTCGAACAAGGATTAAGGGAATACTTTGGAAAGTTCTTTTGGTTAGTCTAATCGGCCCGGATGATTTCGTCATCCCAAGAGGTGCGTTCACGTAAACTCGTAGAATTCATGCATGTAGGATTTACGTGAATTAATTATATGCATGATATGTTGTTGGATTATTATTTGAATTAATATAGGATTAATTCATGCTAGTAATAATTATAAGAATTAAATTTGTATTTAAATATTCACCCCGAATAGATCTGTGCAACTTATTCCCCAACAGCCTCAACGTAAATCACTCAAAATTAGCCACAATAATGAATGTAATTCATGATTTAGAAGTTGCAATTCACGGGGAAGGTGCAATCAAAACATGAAATTGATTTAGAGTTTTTCTTCCTTGATTAAAGACAGTTCAAATGAGAGTGGTGACGACCTTCGACATGACCAGAATAAAAAGTTGGGTCAATTTTTCGATCAAATTTTAAATTATCCGGCGAAAATGACTAAAATTGAAACTAAAAGGATCAAAATTGATAAAATAAAAACTTATAGGACCATTTGTGGATTCGGTCAAAGTTACAGGATCATTTGTGATTTTTTTCTCTAATTTTGTGTATCTGCTTGTGTCTTCAATCTGCAAGTGTGTGGTAACGCAAGTTTATTTGTTATATTGTTTTTTAAGTAATAAAATTCGTGTGTAACAACTTCAGTTCTGAAAATTATTTTGTATTTTATCGCTTTTAAAAGTTTAAATAGTTTTCTTATACTCTCTTCATCCAATACTTATTTATCCTTTTTTTCGATATGAATTTTAATGTGAAAGTTGTTTGTTAATATTTAAAGGGATAAAATAAAATCTAATTGAAAGTATTATAGTTATTTTTACTTTATTTAATGAAAATGTAATTTTAAAATAATAGAAGGGAACAGAAAAAAAGTAGTAATTATTTTATTATTTTTATGAAAAAGGGTAAATAAATATTTGACGGAAAGAGTATTGAAGTCAATAGTGAATTTTTTTTTTTTATTATATTAAGGAAGCCCGAGGCAGGCCTCCAAATCATATTATGCTATTTAAAGAAAAATTGGGCCCATAGTCCGAACACGGCACGTATAAGAACCGCTTATTAGGGTTTCCTCTTTCCATTTCTCTTTCCACTCTGTTTCACCATTGCTCTGCTCCTCAGTCCTCACCTCCTCTTTAATATCAAACCTTCATTCTTTTATTAAAACGGCCATGGCGAAAAAGAAAAAAATGAAAAAAAGCGAGAATCCACACAGCACAACCTTTTGAAAAGGTAGTCATTTTTTGTTTTCCTTATTTTATTTTGTAGATGTGTTTGTGCCTTTAATCTACAAGTGTGTTTTAACTAATGTATATTTCTTTTATTGTTGAGGGTTGCTCTGCTCATAGGTTTAACATTTTCTTGATTTGAAAATTATTTTGTATTTTCTCACTTTTCAAATTTTAAATATTTTCTTGTTTCTGTAAAAATGGTCCGGGCATTGACAAGCACTTGAAATTATAGTTTTTCTTTTATCCCGTTCGTTATTTTGTTACCGTGCTTTTTATAATTTATAAGTCATATAATTGGAAAAAATGTTGTTCTTTTACAGGAGGAATTGGTGTAGGAGGAATTGGTGTAGGAGGAATTGGAAAATATCATAGGTTATTTATGCAGAAGGGCCCGAGACATGACTGTTTGCTGTGTACATACCGTACAGTATCATAAAAAAGTTGTTTGAGGATCGATCTAGTGTTCCTCATCAATTGACTTCACCCGCAACTGAAGAGAATCGTCGAAAAGGGGACGGCGGCGCAGCCACTATACACGGCGGCATGTCCAGAAATCTAGCCCTAAAAAGATTCCCCAAATCCCGACACCACCCCCCAACACCGCTGCCACCGTCGCAACACTCCGACCTCTCTTCCTCCGTCTCCGCCCTAACTCCGCCGATCAATTCAATCACAGCCCAAACCCAGTTAACCAAACGCACCACTCTCTTCCAATCCTACCTCAAAAAGGACCCCATCGCCATCAAACCAGAAGAACTCCTCCATTTCTACAAATCCCGCCTCCACCACCACCCTACGCTCAGCCACCTCGACTACCATCTCTTCCGTTACGTCGCCACACTCGACTCGTTCCACCATGATCACTCCACGTTCGAGTACATGGTGCGCTCTCTCACATCCACACACCGCCTCGATTCCCTCCGATAGCTGCTCGAGTTCATATCCTCCAATCCTTGCCCCTGCTCAGACGGTATCTTCTCGTGCCCTAAAACTGAACCGATATTCCGTGTTTCAATTAGTTCGTTTTGTAGATCTGGTAGATTTGATGATGCACTCCATGTGTTTGATATTATGAAAAAGGCTAATTGATGGTAAGCCAAATGCTGCATTGTATAATATAGTGATTCATGGTTTTGTTAAGCTAGGAAATTGGATGAAGGGTTGGAGTTCTCTAGGAGGATGATTAGGGACAGGGTAAAACCAGAGACGATCACGTTTAATATCTTGATTAGTGGGTATTGTAAGAATAATAAATTTGGATTAGCGTTGGAGGTATTTAGGGAGATGAAAGAAAAAAGGGTGTGTTCCAAATGTAGTTAGTTTCAACACATTGATCAAGGGATTCTTTAAGGGTGGAAAAGTGGAGCAGGCGGTTGGAATGGCACACGAGATGATCGAGCTAGGATGTGATTTCTCGTGTGTAACGTGTGAGATCTTGGCTGATGGGCTATGTAGACAAGGGAAGGTAATGGAAGCAGCTGATTTGATGATTGAGTTTATGAAGAAAGGAGTTTTACCTAGGGAGTTTGATTATTTCGTGTTAATTGAAATGCTTTGTGATAATGGGAACGCAGATAGGGCATTTGAATTGGTGGCTGAGTTGTGGGACAAAGGATGTACGCCGAGCTTGATTGCTTGTACAACTTTGATTGAAGGTTTACGAAGAGTTGGAAGGTTAGAAAAGGCAGTTGATTTAATGAGGAAAATGCTTAACGAGGGAATAATACTGGATAGTGTGACGTTTAGTTGTCTACTTGAGGATATGTGTGATATGGGAGAAGCAGTGGAAGCAAATAAGTTGAGGCTATTGGCTTCAAAAAAGGGTTTCCGACCAGATGGTATGGTGTATAGGATTTTGATCTCGGGTTATACAAAAGAAGGTAGAAGAAAGGAGGGGGAAGTTTTGGTGAATGACATGCTGGATCAAGGATACATACCTGATATTGCAACTTACAATGTGTTGATGGATGGCCTTTCTAGATACAAAGGCCCTACGCGTTAATCCCACATAAATGATCTCAAGGTTCTATAGATTGTCTAGATCTAAAGAGCTGTGGTGGTGGAATAAGAGCACTGAAAACAGGGATATGAGTAATGCTCTTATAAGTGGGACTCGATCGAGTATCTGTACGCCCACAGCTACTCGGCTGCAATGTGCTTGAATTTCTAAATTGAAGGTTCGTTTGGCTGCTCGAATCCCTGCAGTGTACACTTTAGAGCCATTGTCTGCAATACACACACTTCAGGAGCCATTGTTAATTTCAAGAGCAGGGTTTAAGCTGCTACTTTTCCCCCATTGCAGTACATCCATTGAAGAGGTCAGCTTGAATTATGGTTTTCTAATATGTAGAAATGCATGTGGCTTCAAACCATCTTAATTATGTAGTTGTTCATCATAAGTTTGTCATAAGTTCAAGAAGATTAGTATTATTTCATATGTTAAATTAGAAGCTTAGAATTATCTTATATGGATGTTAAATCGCTCCAGTTTACTCCTTGTAATGTCTTTTTTTAGGTACCTTTTCTAGGTTTGCATTTGCTTTAAAGGTGGCAAGTCAATAACCACATCTTGGACTAGTTTTAAGCTATGCAATATTGTTATATCTATTCAATGTAGACTTGGTAAACTTTACAGTTCAATACTTAAAATCATTATAGTTTCATACGTAAAACAACTTAGATTAGGTCTTGAACCATCTAATATGACAACATAATCAGGAACCGCTAAATGTTAATAGTTCAATACTTAGACTATTTTAATTCAATATATAAGTCATAGGATTAAAGGCTCTGTTTATTTGTACGAGTCATGGGATTAGTTACTCTGTTTTTATTAATTACGTGTACTGCAGGGGAATATTTTATACCGTTTTCCATCACTACAACGCACTGCTGCTCCACAGAGGAGTAATCGCAAGGAGTACGTTGGAAAAAAAATGGGCTGAATGGGTTGGAGAAGTTGAAAAGGTTTTCAAGGAAAAAAATTGGCAATTTAGGTACTCATTTTTTTGTTTTCAGTGTTGAACTTTTGCTTATATCATTCCCTTTCTTATATTAATATTATTTTCTACAGAAAAGCTAGTGCCTCGGGAGAGGGCAATGGTGGCTGGCCTTGGTGCGTTTAATCTATTTGGGGTTATATTTCTTGGTGCCATGTTGAAGTAACGATTCTGTTTTCCTTTGATTTCTGTTAATATGATTTAGTTCCTCTGGCTAAGTCTTGACTTATTTGTCTGAATTTTAACTTGAAGGATATGTCAGTTAGCCAAGGTGGACTCATATCATTTGTGTCCAATATATTTCCCCTGCTTCAGGTATGCTATTATTATTAAGTACTCTTACATGGCTAGTTCGCTCTATATGAACTGAACTAAGTCGGTTCTGACTCTTTAAGAGTGATAAACTGATAATGCAATATGTCATGTTTTTTTACAACAAACCTAAAATCACAGACTTCATGAGTAAATCCTTCATTCAAAAAGTGATCAAGTAAATATTCCTAAATATTTCTCCCGGTTTTTTAAATTTATATGTTCTTTAATCCTCTAATATTTTACACTAACCTTGCAGATATATGCTGGCTCTTTTTTCGCAATTCCAGTAATTCGATGGTTTCTCGTTCAAAACAAAAATGCTAAAATTTCTCAAAGGAATCAAGCCAGGGAACTGCTTGCCAGGGCTCTTCAATCTCCAGATCTTTCTTTGAGGCGGAAGGTAAGAAATCTTGGTTATACCTCACAATAAAATCCTCAGATATGTTTCCAAGTTACATGGTGGTTCTGATCCATCTTTTCAATGGGGTGCATTTTTCTTAATATTGAATTGTTTCTGGATGCTTAGTTTACGTTCACCATAATTGTATCATGTGTCTTAAATAAAAGGAGTAGGTCCCCATGAACCAAAAAAAAAAAAAGGTCTCTTGTGAATCAGGTTCACGTGAAATCTTTTTTTTTTTCAAAATAATACTGCTTAGCATACGTCTTTTGTTTGCTTTGATATATACTCGTCTCGCACTACCTAGTTTAAAGAGAATGCTTATGAAGGCTGTTTATATTCGAATTTTAAAGAATTATATATTCTTTAATATATATATTAAAATGAAATTGGAGAACATAACGATTGTGAAAGGGAAATTAATAAGAGATGTCAAGAGCGAAACGATATAAACCAAGATAGGATTTTTTTTTACTTCCGACTTATTTGGTTATAACCAAGATAGGATTTTTTATTACTTCGACTTATTTGAGAAAAATAAAGTTTATTATTCTTTCTTGTAATTCATTTAAAAAAAATCATTATTTAATTTTAATCTCATATATAATCATTTCGAATGCCCAATTTTGGTCTCATTTTTACCAAAAAATATAAAATAATTTTGGTCTCATTTTTGCAAAAAAATACAAACTAATATAATTTCATGTTATGCGCAAGTCGCCTATTAAAATTGATTTTTTTTTTTAATTTTAATCGGCACATGTCTTGCAAACTCAAAAAACCCCATTTTAAACCAAATTTTACATTACCTACGAGTTAGAAAATTTTCAGTTTTAATCGGCACGTGATATATATGTGAGCTCGAAAAACCTTAATTTTAAACGATACATGACTTGCGCGTGATAAAATGATGATGTTTTTTTTTCTTTTTTTTTATGAAAATGACTAAATAAAAAAATTAAGATAATTATAAAATTAAAATTAAATAATTAATTTTTTAAAAATGAAAAACGGAATACAAAAATTAACAATTCCGATTGGCTAGAAATGCTTTATTGTTTTTTTTTGTAAAAGCAAACCTATTGTTTTATTGAAATAGTTCAGCAATACAAACTATTAATGAGAAGTTGTATTACGAGCTAGTATATATGTATACATATTATAAAAATACAAGTGAAATATGAATTATGAAACAGCATCTCTCATTCCCCTCATGACTCCTGCAACACAAATGTCCACAAATGGCAACATTCGCATGCACATCGATGTAAAAGAAAACCATAAAAAAACACATCCACACACCACACCCCAATGAATCAACACGTAAAAGGCATGCAAACCCCCCAAACCCCTTTAAATAAATAACCACCATCACACAACCACACCAATAATATATACCAACCTCTTTAATTTCTCCTTCTCGATCTCACTACAATGGCAATCAAGGTAGCACTGGCAGCAGCACTCCTGGTGGCTCTGGTGGCCCTAGCCGGAGCCACCACAATCACCACCACTTCCCTGGCCAATCCGAGGCAGCAATGCCAGCAGATAGTGCAGCAACGCCGATTCCAGGCATGCCAAGACTACCTCTCCCCGTTCAGCCAATACCAGGACGAAATCGGAAACCCAAGTGGGCAAGAGCAGATGGTGCGAGACGCGTGCTGCCGGAGTCTCAAGGAGATGGAAACTCAGGGATGCGAGTGTGAAGCAATCCAGCACGCCGCAAGGCAAGCGCAGCAAATGGGGCAACAGATGGGTCGACCGAGCCAGCAGGTTTACGACAAGGCTCAGCGCCTTCCTCAAATCTGCAGATTGAGGACCCAACAATGCCAGTTTCAGGTCGTCTTTCTCTAGATTCAGAGACGGCTAAGGCCCATCGGCCGTGCTAAGATGAGAGGGAGTAAGCCGGTGACTTTTTTGTAATAAGAGAATGCTACTTGTCCTGTCTGTATTTCCTCTGAATAAATTAAACCTGGATTTTTCTTGTTTCTTATGAATATTCGACCAATTGACTCTGTTCCAAACTAATGAACAAATTCCTACAAATGCAATCTTGGATGCTAATTAAGGTTTCATAAAAGAAAAACTTGTAAAAAAACAGAGATATATCAAAAGGTAAAGACTGAGAAATATGTAAGCAATCTCAGGTGATTCAGAAACAGGACTCTGGGCATCATATAGTATGAAATTTCTTCTAAAAAGGGATAACTTTCTATGTATGATAATACTATCTAAGGCTAAATCTCCATTCTCCACCACAAAGGGGAACAATTTTTATATTTAAATTTCAAATACTATTATATAAATTAACAAAAAAAGGCGGTTACCACGTTTTTCAAGGATGCTAACTGAGCAAGATGATCCTCCTTCAAACAAAGTATTTGACCATTTGAACTTCCTTTTGCTTGAATCCACATCTCTCATAAAACTTTGTGTTCTCACTACTGCAATCAAGAATCACCTTTTAATACCCCACTGAACGAGCATGATCCGACAGGTATTCGATGATCTTTGTTCCTAAATGCTTGCCTCGAACACTAGAATCCACAACATCTTCAATATGACCAACCTTGCCACAATTCCTTATAAATTTCTTTTCTATAAACACACTTCCAGTTGCAACGATTTTCTCTGAATTCTTGTCTTCTACGACGCATATAAGATGGTCATCTCCCAGATTTGGTGATCTCCGGAATTGTTCTTGAATGCTTCATCGGAGATGGAGTCACAGACAGTCAGTTGTTGCAGTAGGCTGATGAATCCCTTTTTCTTGTCCGTGATCTCTAGTTTTCTAACTTTATATGTCTCTTGTATGGGAGAGTGCCCTGTTTGCATCTTATCTTGAACAAGATCTTAAAGATTGGAGAAATCTTTCTGAAATGTGAAAAAAATCAAGAGAGAAGAGGTTAAATGAAGATTTAAAAGGAAGTATGAGTGAAAATCAGCAACGATGAATGTGCACCTTATAATCATGATAAGTCATGCATTTATCACGGAATTAATCAAGTAATCACATAATATGTTCGCCTAAAAGTGTATATGAATGGATGATATACAGCCTGACAAACATCTGGTGGGCAACAGATATGTATATTGCGTGCCATCATTCAACAATTATTGCGAACATTAGCAATAGCATACCCAGAACATCAGATGGTCAACTATGTTTCAGCAAAATAATGTTCAAACACGAGTAATTAAATGTCAAAGTTGTAAAAAATCCTGTTATTTTCTCCAGATTCTTTCCACCTTTAAATTCACCACACATACACCTCTCTCTGAGCAAGAATATTCATGAGTAGCAGACCAAAAAAACAATGTCTTTCTTCTACAATCGAAAAACCTCAAAAGAATATTACATTGACAAAGGAAGGATGTGTAACTTACAGTTAATGCCACAATCACAATTCCTCCAGATTGTTCCTTTGATGCCGAATCTGAGAATTTCTATGGCCAGTATGTATTCCTTTTAATATGTGATTACACACCTTTTAAAATGCATTCAACTATTGCTGCTAGTGATCATTATGTTCCTTCTTATCTAAAAGAGTAAAGAGCTTCTGATAAGAAGATCATCTTATGGAATATTATTCCTTCTATCACTAAGCAACTTCATCTCAAAGCTTCCTTATATTCTAGTCTACTGCTTATCTAGTCCTTTTCAAACTAAAAGTAGTATGATTCTTCCCTGTCTAAAATCATTACAAAACCAACAAAAGACCCGTTGAATGCAAATAGGGAAAACAAAACGTGCTCATATTCAAAGCATGAGAAATTAGAAATTCCGTGATAAATAACCTAACACAAAGCATGATAAAATCAGCAACGATGATTGGGCATTTATCATGCAAATAAATAACCTAAAACAAAGCATGAGAAATTAGAAATTCAGCAGCAATTAGTAACAATGTTCATAGTGAGCTCGTTCATTGGGAGACCCGATTGACGCATTTACTCAAACAGAGAAAGTGCTACAATGTATTCTTCAATTTTAGCAATAATTCTCAAAAGTTTGTTATATACAAAAACACAAGATTGTGTTGACATATTCTGCATCCATCGAAACAAGCGAATTGCATCGCTTGCTTGATGAATAGAGCCGGAATCTACTCTATGCCTGAGTGGAAAGTTGCGCCGCTTTCAAGATTGGTTAAAATCATAAGTTGAGACTTGAGAGATAAGATTTAATTGCAGAATCGGCAGATTTGCGCCGCATAAATTTTAACAGATTATGAGAAGGGGTTTCATGAATGGGCGATTGATTTTGCTGGAATATAGAGAATACAAACACTACTAATAAGTAGCAAATCAATAATGCTAATACATCAATCAAATATTGGAGGCAAACACAACACATTTTACCAATTGATTGATATCTCCATGAATTATACACCAACTAATCTATACAGCAGTATACAGAAAACAATTAAAATTCTACTGGTGATAAATCTGGATCTTCAAACCTAAATATTTCGAGGGGTAGAGTGAGAAAGGGAGGAACTCACTGTATCGAGAGAGTATTCACCGGAGCGCCGTGGGTTACGTCGGTAACGGTGAATCGTGCGATGAAATCTGCTCGGAGAGATCCCCCTTATATCTATTTCCCAGTTTTTTTCCTCCTATCTCCACTATTCAAATTCCTAATTTTCTGATTAATTTGCTATTTTAAATTCCTATGATTTAAATCTCCAGCGGTTTCAATTCCCATTTTTTCTCATTTATTTCCACTTTTTTTTTTATTTATAATTCAAACTTTTAAATTTAATTTTATCTTAACTGTTAATTTTATCTTAACTGCTTAAAAAATCATCTTTCATTTTTTTCTCAATAGATCTTAATCATCGTTTAATAATTCCGCTTTCTTTCAACGAAGATGATTCACTCTCACCATTGCTGATTTGTATTGCTTCTTTTTTATATGTATCAACTTGGCCAACTATGTAATGTAATTTTTCAGTTCTTTCTCACGTATTTTAAATAGGGTTAAATCTTTTCAAAGCAATTCATGGTACGATTACTCTTTTTCTTATTCTAACATTAT
Source organism: Stenogyne calaminthoides (assembly GCA_037126765.1). Taxonomy (NCBI): domain Eukaryota; kingdom Viridiplantae; phylum Streptophyta; class Magnoliopsida; order Lamiales; family Lamiaceae; genus Stenogyne; species Stenogyne calaminthoides. Next base: position 2,976,154 of record JBBCBC010000043.1, on the reverse strand, counting down.
CTAGTGTTTTTTTTTCTTGTTCAGGTTCATCGATTTTTCTCAACTTCTTCACAGTTTTGGGGCTTTGATTCACTAACGTGGTAATTTTTCAAGTCTTTCCCAATGATTTCAATTTAATTCACGTTCATGGATTAATTCTTCAGTTCTAATCTCTTTTTTTTTCTTGATTTTTCTTTGTGTATAATTCTTATATATGGTTTAAATCTGATTTATGATTTTTTTATTATATATGTAAACGAAATTTTGTTTCACACATATTATGTTTGTAATCTTTTGCGATTCTAATTTGATAAGTTTAAAAGGCCACATATCTTGGTGTTGATTTTTTCTCTTTGTTGTGTTTTTACTTTTTAGGAGGGCTTCGTAACGTTCAAGCATGGTTTACGTTATTTTCCTTACGATTATTTTTCTATGGTTTAAATTATTATTTTTTGGTTGAATTTAAGTACTATCTTTTCAATTGTTTCTCCATTACCCTTCGTGTCCAGCGTTATTTGTGTATGGAGTCTTTATTGCACAATGTTGTCATGAAGATGGAGCCGTCATGATAACATGAATTTTACAAGTGTATTTTAGGAAAATGTTTTTTTTTTTTAATTTATTATTTATCTTTTTTGGAGTTCTCTAAAAATTTTCAACAATGTTAATAATTTACTCTTAGCCGTACGTGAAAAGTCTAAGACTCAGCCCACTAAGAAGAGATAAGGTCAAAACAAACCATAATAATAGGAATTATGAGATGATAATGATTTAATCGAATATATTGGTAACATAGTAGTCTCCAAAAAAAAAATATTATAAATTATTTTTAAATACGTAAATAATTTGGGGAAGATGGTTTTTTTCGTCCTATAACTTTGTCATTTTTTTTAATTTTGGTCATGTTATTTTTAAATTTTAATTTTGAATTTTTTTTATTTTGGTCACACACTTTTGAATTTTTGGTTCTATTGACTTTTAAATTTTAATTTTCGCCATATAACTTATATGAATTAAAATAAAAAATGGTATGTAAATTATTAGACGAAAGTCCAAATGAAAAAGTGAATAAGAATAAAACCAAAAAATGGCAACGAAGAAAAAAAAACTTTTTTCCGAATAATTTACAACTGGGGTGTGAATTAATGAAGTTGTTGTAATTTAATTCGGGCTTCTTTTGTTCTTTTGATTTTTGATGTATGAGTTGATTCATATGGTTCGGACACTAATCATTTATCGTGTCTAAAAAGTCATTCTTTCTTATGAAAATGAAGCAATTAAAATTTAAAATTATGGAGTGTTTCATGATATTTGCTTCACTATTTGTCAGGTTAATGAAGCCCAACAAAAGTAGAACACTGTTTGTTTGATTGAATTTTAAAAATTAAGTAAATTTTGATGTATAAATTTAAAATAATAAAGAAATACTCTCTTCATTGAGCCATAAAATTTATATTTTGATCCTTTTTTTTCTTTTTTACACACCACACCAATCAATAATATATTTAATAGTATGTTTTTTAAAATTTGTATCAATCTCAAAATGTGGTACCATTTTTTTCTTCGATCACCGCGTAATACGCGGGTTTTACACTAGTATAAACTAAAGCAGCGTCGGTTTGGGCTTCTTAAATTAAATTGTGTTTATTTTAAACTTTCATAAGCCTACAAATATATTATGGCCAATCGGTATTGGATGTAATCAGGCCCATTTATTGCACTTTAGGCTTGGCTTTTGAAAATAATAATAACTTAATATGCATACACGATGTATTCATAAAAATGTTGAAATTCAGTATGCATCATTTATTATAGCGAAAACTTTGCAATATCTTCTCGCCAGTTAATCCGGTACCCACACCCGACCCGCCACATCAACCCGGTGCCTCTTCAACTTTAAATTTTCCCTCCCGCATCCCTCTACTGTTCCATCGCCTACTGTTACTCCCTCTTCCTTCACTTCCACAGAACTCCGTCTGCCTGCAGTTGTGATGTTGATTTCAGAATATTGTGTGATTTAAGATGTTTTGGCCCAATGAATTTGATCGATACGTACAGGGACAAAACGGCAATTTCATGCAACCACCTCGCTTCTTATTATATAAGTTACTACAACAAGTGTATCATGTAATTCAAGTTTATTTTTTTTAAGAAATTTTATGTATGAAAATCTATAAAATTGTCTTAAATCAACCATCTATACCCTAAACACTAAATAATGAACCCTAAATTATGACTCATTCGAGCCGGGTGAACCATGAATCACTTGGGCCGAGTGAACCATGAACCACTCAATTTTGTCTTACCTTCACCAATTACAGAATTTGGTTGTAAATTAAAGTGTTTTCATGTATGAAAATTTTCATACTAGACTTTGTCTTTTTTTAAATATTCAACTTATTTATATTTACACTGAAATATTCAACTTGTTCGGCTACTCCTACTCATATACATTTAAACTAACCAATTTGCAACATATGTAATTTTGATATACAAATTTTCAATCAAACAATTTTTTTTTTTTTAAATGTAGCTTGTATACTGAAAAATATTTGTTTGTTCAGTTCAGCATATAAATTAATAATTAAATTTTTTTTATCAGTTAATATAACTCATTAATTAAAAGAATTAAAATTGGGTCCAATTAACATCTTATTCACCTTTTGCGCTAAATTTTTTTTTGGAGATGTGATGTTGTGGGTTGGAAGCAAGTCAATTGGAGGAGATATTTTGTTGGAGCTAGCAAACATTATGAGGTTCAACCAGTACCAGTGCCCCTCTTTTTCAATTAAATTTGTATAGCAACAACAAACCAACCAAATAAATCATCAATTAAACACATACAACGGTGACTTAGCCCACCTAGCCACTGGGCTCCTCATTTGAATGGGAGACACGGGTTCGATTCCCTCTGGGAACAAATTTGGAGTTATGGGAGTTATAAGGTGGATTGACGATTTCGTGGAGTATTTGAGTGTTTAAGTGTATTAACTAACATCTAACTTTGTCCGATAAAAAAAAAATCAGTTAAACACATACATGCACTAGGGTCGCTTGAAGAGAAAATGATGTATATATACTTTCATCTAAGAAATGGGAATATGACCAGTAACATAATGTAGGTCAATAATCTGAGAAATAATTATACTGTTTACAAATAATACTACTAAGAAATAATTAATGATTAACACATACTTACTGTAAGAGACCGTCTCACGCGGTGAGATTATTGAGCATTGGCATTTTAACACTTTGAGAGGGACGAGTGTAATTTGTGCTAAGGTGTATCACATCTCATGCATGAGACCGTAAGACCGTCTCATATAACTTTTTTTCTTAATTTGTTTTCTTCTTTTCACAAGTTTTCCTTTGCTCATCTTCCTGGCTTGTGTAATGACGGAGCCAGGATAAAATTATAGTACGGGCTGGAATAAATATAGTAAAAAAAATGAAAGCCCAAATTATTTTTCTTTTAGTTTACGTAAGAAAAAAAAATTGTCCCATAACTTATCTATATAGAATTTTGCAATTTGATTCTCAATATACACTAAGAAAACGTTTGTAAAAAAAGAAGAGAACCTGAACTTAGAAACGAAAATCTACTGCATCAAAGAAGATGGATATATGCTCAAATCTCTACACTTAGCTGAAATAAAAAAATAAAAATTAAATTAGAGAATTATTATATAATAATTAAAATTTTGAGAAGAAATATAAAAAAATATAAAGTTAAAATTTGAAAGAAAATAAAAAACAAATCTCAATTCCTAGTAAGGTTGGTTAGTATTTACTATTAAATATATTTAATTATCACAAACTCTCCTATACAACTTATTCAAAGTATAAAATTAATATTATTACACTTATAAATTAGTATCATTATTTTTATAAACTAATATTATAGTATTTAATGCTATTATATCATTTTATAAATGTAATAATATTAATTGATAAATGTTATCATATTAATTTATAAATATAATTATAATATAAATTTCATACAATGAATAAGTTTTCCTTAAAATTTATTCATTTATTATTTGATGGAAATAAGAGAAATTAAGGTATTTAGACATAGAAAATATCATATTCGACTTAGATTTAGAAAATAAATTTCAATACAGTCCAACAAACTATTCTCGTTGGTGTATTTATTTTTTTAAAACACAACATAATATTTAGAGATGAGTAGTTCTAATGCATGACAAATTTGTATCATATACAAATCATTCAATTTGAAATTTATTAATTTGTGGATCTAAGAAGACCGGTCAACACCTGCCGGTTCTTTGAAAAAAAATCATGGGCAGCTAAAAAAATTTAATGGGTCGCTGGAAAAATCCGGAATTAATAACTAGCCATAAACCCTTAGGTCAAAAATAGATTGAATGAAAAAGCAGCAGCTGCTCCAAAAGGGAAAATCAAAATTCGCGATCAAAATCAAGAGAAAAAAAAAAAAAAAAAAAAGAGAGAGACACCCAAAATTCAAGAATGGAGGGATTAATCAAGTATTTCAACAAAAACAACACGTAATTATACAAAACCCTCAATTCATACACAAACAAGAAAAAGGCGGAACCATTTAAATTACAACATAATATGAGATGAATGAATTCAGATTTTTTGGTTCTGATATGTTAGAATGGTTCACAATTAATATTTTGGTTTCAGTATATGTTCAATTGGTTCACAATGTAATCTTGATAAGCAAATTCTGCATTACTCTAATTGCTTATGTTGTACTACTCTAATATTTTAAAAAAAATGAAAACAAAAAATAGAATTTCCCGGGATATTTAACTTCACCGATAATCACATTCTGTCAAAAAAATAAAGAAAATTAGTGATAAATAAATATAAAATTAGTTTATGCAATCATAGTACTTAACAACATTTGATTCCTATGCAAATCTTAGAGCCATATTTACGTAATTTTTATGATGTAATCTTTGAAAAGCAAATTCTACATTACTTAATTGCTTATGTTGTAGTATTTTAACAATATTTCGATTCTTATGCAAATTCAAGAAAGTACAACTCAAAATGATTTAGATGAGTATGATGATGAAGATTCATTGCACGTTGTGGATGCCATAGTAGTATATGATGAAGGTAAAAAATGTTAACATGTCACATTTGATGATATAACAAGTGTATTCTATAAAAACATTGACAAATAATCTTATGCATATGCAAGTAATTATGCAAAGTGCAAGTATTGACAATGGTGAAAATAATAAATCACTAATTGGATTGAAAGAAGAAACATTGGGAAAAAATGTACGAGCTATATCGCAAGCATTTTCAAATTGGTGTAGGATTTAATGTTCGTAAAGGAACAAGCACAATATCGAAAGATGGAAATCACATTGAAATAGCAAAAAAATTGTTTACTCTTGTGAAGGGAAAAGAAAATCAAAGGATGAAGATCTAAACACAATGAAAAAAAGAAGGAATGTTGCTTAACAAGAAGTATCGCAAAGCTATGATGAGAGTAAATTTGAATAGTGATGGATTCTATGAAGTAATGAAGCATGTCATCGATCACAATCATCCATTAGCAAGACAGAATTGGGGCATTTTCTTCACGAAAAAAAGCAATAACGGATGGAAAAGCTACAACTATAGAGGACATGACAATGTGGGAATGAAAAGAAAATGCAATCTTACAAATACCTAGTAAGCAAGTGCCGAAGTGTAAAGAGACAAGGTTGGTCACACGAAGAAAGACCATATTAACTTTGTACGTCATTATAAAGATGGAGTGCATTGAAGGTGGGGATGCAAACAATGTAATTGAAAAACCTGCGAAGACAAAGGTAATGAGTCGGTTATACTTCTTTTGCGAGGTAAGATTGGATGATGATGGTAGATTGTCTAATGTGTTTTGGAGGGATTCGATGATGTTAGATGACTATGGTCTATATGGGATGTTATGGTTTTGATATCGACTTACGTAGCGAACAAATACAACCTCATTTGTAACCGTTTGTGGGTATCAACGACCGTTGGAAAAATGTGATGTTTGGATGTGCATTTTTAGCAGATGAAAAAATAGAGTCATTCGAGTGGCTCTTTGAGGTGTTCAGAAAATCAATGGGTGGAAAGAGTCCTATAACTATATTTCTGACCAAGATCTTAATTGCAAATGCAATAGAAAAGGTACAATTCTTGTCTAAAAAATTGTGTCCCTTACAAAGGTAATACTATTTTCCTACATGTATAGTCTTTGTTTGGTTACTAGTGTAATACTTAATAGCTTTAATTTGTAATAATGTTTGATTCTTATTAAGAAACCTGTTTTGAGTACAAATAATAGAATATTTTAAATCTTTGCTTGACTACTTATGTAATTTTGTTTTATTACTAATAAGACACTTAATTCCATAATAATGTAATAAAGCTCACATTCTTATTACAAAATGTTGTTTAAGTACAAGACAATACAAGATATATTAAGAAAAGCTTACTTTCTTACAAAAGGTAAAAGCAGACATTATTTCAAATATTATATAATAATGCAAAATAAATTACCTTTCCCATTGTGTATTTCTAGAAAAGGGCACATACTTTGCCTTTTTGCACTTGCAACAAAATGCTGGGTTGGCAAATTTGTTGGAAAGAAATATGACAATTGAATTCAAAGAATTGTTCAATAAGTGTTTGTCGGGGATGTGTTAATGAGAAGGCATTTGAAGAAAGTTGGAATATAATGATAGATAAATATGATTTAGGAGATCATCCTTGGTTTAAAAGACTATATGGGTTGAAGGAGAAGTGGTGTACATCTTTAAGTAAAGACTATTTTTCTGCTGGAATACGATCATCACAGAGGAGCGAGAGCACAAATCATGCAATATCATTTGGAGCAAATAAAAACACAAATTTGACGGACTTTTATAACATTTTCAGCAAAATGGTGGAGAATTGGAGGAATGATGAGAAGCAAGATGAGCTCAACTGCATAAGGATGATACCAAATACATAGTTAACAACAGGTTTGGCAAGGCATGCTTTAGAAACATATACACTATCAATGTTCAAAAAATTTGAATCTGAGTTCTACAAAAGTATGGCTGGGAAAACATTGGTCACAGGGGGAGTAGAAAGCACATTTTTTTATGATGTTCTAATTGGAGATTCTACGTTTCAAGTTATATATGATAGCCAAATGAAAATGTGAAGTGGGTGCATGAAATTTGAAGAAACAGAATGTTATGCTATCATTGTCTCTGAATTCTATATATAAAATTAAAGCGGTCTATACCTACTTCATACATACTCAAGAGATGGACAAAATATGCAAAATCAAGTGTTTTTGAAGAAAGACACAAATGTCAACATAGAAGAAGAAAAAAAACACATATGAGGTTAGTTGGAAGAATGACATATCAAGAAAAGTACTACAAAATTTTAATTTTGGAGAGTGCAAGTATTGAAAATGCCGAGGGGAATTACTTGATGAAGGCTACGACAAATTTTCAAAGCTAATAATTGAAATGAAGAGTGAAACTTACAAGTGTCACCCGAAAAGCACAAGTGTGAAAGACCTGCAAGATCACATAAAGGGAAGGAGAAAAGGATTAAGAAGCATTTTGAGAAAAAAAAAAAAAAAAAAGGATCAATTTCAAACACAACAAAAGAATTTGGTTCTAAAATACCAAATTTTCATCCGATTTAACAAATTGTTTTTGTCTTTAAATTAGGTTATTAGATATTTTATGAGTATTTCATATCTTGATGAAGCATCTTGTTTTCTTTCCAAAGATAGTACTTTATCGTTTACAATAATGTTGTATGATTTATAATATATAAATGTTATATTGCATGCTTAAATCAACATTAACAACGCACACTCACACACACAATTCTTTAACAAAAAAAGCAAAAAATTGAAGTCATGCAATCATCTAAAAATTAGTAATTTATCAAAAAAAAACCTAAAACTAGAACTTATAAATTAAATGGTAAGATAATGCACATATTGTAGCAGTGAGATTAGTGAAGCCATCAAATAATGCAATCAAATTAAGCGAGATCATTGACCGTAAATAGCACTTTTTATGAATTGGCTAACCTCTCACCCAAATCAAGACTAAATGGCCTCGATAAGCTAGTCTTTGGAGGTTGAGTGCGGACTTGGGAATCTTGCATGCTGAAAAGCTTTCTCACCATATCATCTAGTTCATAAACTCTTTTATGTAAATTTGATTTGTCCATCTGCAAATATACTTCATTAGGAAAACATTGGATATAATATGTTTTACATGATATATGATATATAAGCAAGTAGACTACCTTAAATGATATATGATATCTCGCATATCATTCATGCAACAAAAAAAACCGATCTCGCTTTTGTAATTGTTGTAAAGAATCTGAATGGCAAGTTGATCTTCTTTGTTCACCTTTTGAACCATAAACTGCATATAGATAGGGAGAAGAGACTTCAAGACAACATCATTTAAATGAAGTATTACCGAACACCAAATTTAAGGCATCAATAATCTAAGATCAGTAATTCCATTAGTAAATTGTTGAACATAAATTGCTACTATAAGAAAACTACCTTTATATTTGCTCCAGACTTATTTTTGATCCTCCCCAAATCTTCCAATAAGCCCACCAACCAGATTTTCAGGAACAAAAAGCTCCAAAGTTACGTAATTAATTTTTCCGACATAAGCGAACTTAAAATATATCCATCTCCAAAATTCGATTGTCGATGAAATAACTTACGAAGACTAACCTTTTGTATAACTCGGTCAGACTCACGGGGATGAAAAAGGAGGTAACGATTAGGGAGAAAAAATGATAGTTGCTCCAGAGGTATTCCTTAAGGTCACAAAATTTTAACCCGAAACTCCAATCGGACCCCTCTGGGGAACTGTGTATCGCTTTTTTCTTTGCATTAACTGCCACATGTCCAGCACCAATATTTACTGCCTCCACATTTCCATCATCTTCCTATAGAGATAATTAAAGGAGAAGTATTAGATATTATCATAATAAAATCATAAATTCTGGCATGCTGAAAAGCTTTCTCACCATGTCATCTAGTTCAGGGAAAATGCAGGGGAGCAACATCTGTTTCTTTACCACTTACAGAGAATCCCATAGTCAATCACTAAGAACAGGGTTAAAAATAAAGAGAAAATGAGGACATGATCATACCTTTAATTACTGGTTCCTTAAAAATTAACCATCAGCCCTTTGATAAAAATAGAAAATATCATTTACTACAATAAAAACATGTAACATAACAAACAAAATATAAAAATTGTCCAAAAGCAAAATGAATTCCATTCAAATACATATTCAACAGCCAAAACAACGAAACAGATTTAGAAGAGATTCAAAATGCAGAAATTCAGAATTTTACATATCAGCAGCAAAAAACAACATAATAGACTTCAAAAAGCACTACATAGGTGAAAATTTATTTGTCTTGTTCCTAACCCTTCTCTGAACTAATTCTTTCTTTTCAGCAGCTAATTTCAACTGCTCAGCCTTTTTTTCCTCAGCAAGTTTCTTCTTCCTTTCAATTGATTGGCGAATAGTGAAGGGCTTATTCTTATAGAACATATAAATGTGACTGAGGACAGTAACCTTCGACTCGTTCAGATTTGACAGAATTATATCGCCACAAAATTGAGCCCTTAGAAGAAGCCTTGATTCAGCCTTAAAAAATTAAAAAAAAAAGGACAAAATGATTAAAAAAGTAAACAAAATAAAAACAAAAAACATAATAACTAATAGGGACAAAATTATACCTGGCAAAGATCCGGGGAAGAATAAACATCACCATCAAAATACTTGATGTGATGCATCATGAATATACCGCAATCACTATTAGGAGCACAATTTTTCCAAGGGAATTGAACATCTTCAAATGCATACGTCATTATTTCTTTTGCTTTAGGATGTTTCTGACTAGCAAGAAATAACGACATTTGCTTTTGCTGAATGAAAAAACAAAAGAAAAGGATAAGAAAATATGAAATAAATGAGAAATACTAAATATATCACAATTGCTTACTTACCAAAACTACTGCACATTGAAGATAAGTATTCGCATCTTCACTAGGAAGATTATCCAGATAGTGAACTTTACGATCAGCGAAATTAATGCAGAGTACAGCATAGTGAGAGAAACAGCAGAATGGAACAAAAATTTGTTAAAAAAAATAGAAAAGAAAACCAATTTAAAAATAATTCATAAAAAATATATAAGTATTACATGTAATACATTACAGTAATAGAAACACAAACTTAACAGTAATACAAAAAAAAAAGGTATTACCAAATCAACAGATTCAAAACTCTGTTTGTTCACTTTTAACCAATTTTTCCATCCAGAATTAAGATTTGCTGCATTCTGCTTTGCATTTCCCTTGCAGTTTACAAGCCCAGATAAACTCCTCTAGCAAAATTAAAAAAACACATTATAAGAATGAGTAGTACTAGACAATAACATTAAAAAAAAATATAATATACAGTAAGCTTACGCTGTGTTCAACATTAAACACAAAGCGAGAATGAACTGTATTCAAATCTGCATCATTAATAGTCAAACAGAAAGCAGTGACTACTGTCTGCATGATTGTTGAATTTTTGTTCATTGTCAAAAGATCATCCCTGGATAGATTGTAAACATCTTTGAAAGCAAAGAGACACTCGCTTTATTAAAAAGAGAAAAAAAAAATTAAAACAATAACATACATTTATTAAAAAAAGAACAACCAAAACATATATATGTATATATAAATATAAAAACGAACCTCTTATCGTCTTCCAAGAAAAATGTGTAGTCAATAACTTCTCTTTCATATTGTTGCAAAGACGAAAGAACTTTCCTGTTACTATTGCAGAAATCGAAAAGATAACCAACCTCATCAGAGATTGTCCAAAACTCGCCAGCCCATCTCATAGAAGATTCTGATTGAAAACTGTTGGGGAAATTAATTGTCGGGGATCTATTAGGGATGAATATTTAAATACAATTTAATTTAACAATTATTACTAGCATGAATTAACCCATATTAATTCAAATAATAATTTCAACAACAAATCATGCATATAAACAATTCACGTGAATCCTTACTCATGCGGAAATACTACGAAGTTTATTTGAACTTCCTCTTGGAATGGCAATGGTTTTGTATATGAAAAAACACACCAAAAGTCATTCCCAAGTATTCCCTAGTCCTTGCTTTCGACAATCCGGTGGAAGGATATCTTTCATGAACAATTAACAAAAGGAAAAATAAACTTTGTTGCACCACTTTTGTGGATTTACTAATTTTTCAAAGACATGGAATTGCACTTGGGAATGAAAGAATCATCCCTATTTATAGATAGGGTGGTGGTCGAATTTTAGGAAAAACAATGTAGAAAAACTTTTTCGATCTCCAAGAAATTTTGAATATATCTCCTATATTCTTTTTTTTTTCCATAATTAAAATATTCACAAAAATCCCATCTTATCTTGCTATGGTGAATTTTTCGAAAATAAGAGGGACCAAGAATCCAAGATTTGGATCTTCTTGAATTTATGAGATATTCTTGTATTTCAAAAATACATATCTTCCATAATATATTTTCAAGAAAATCAAGAAAATCTTTCTTGCCCTTTATCTTTCAAAAATTTCGAAACACACTATATGAATAACCAAGTGGGATATTTCTTGAATTTAATGAGATAATCTTGTATTCCAAGAATACATATCTTCATTCCATAACAAAAATTCAAAGAAAATCTTTCTCCTTTTATCCATAAATTTCTAAAAATACAAGGAAAAATAGGCAACAAATTTATTTTATTTTTAAACACATTTTCAGATTTATTGGACTTTATCTTGGGCTACTTGGGGGACCTTTAGGAGAATTAAGATTGGATTATGAATTATCAATATTGAGCCACAATATTATTCAAGCACATAAATATTAATTAATCCCACTACATAATTAATATTGCACTATCCATCTTAACTCATATTACAAGTTAATATGGCTCCCTTGTTATTATTTCCGTGTTTAAGATTATCTAGTCCATTAATTAATTCAAGCCAATTGAAATAGCTTTCCATTAATTAATATATTTTATCATTGGTAAAGGAACGGTTCAACATTATTATCCATACCGAAACTAGTTTCACTTGCAAGATTTGGTATGATAAAACTTTATGAACCTCCCAGACAAATCGAACAAGCGTGCTGCACACGATTCTCCGTGATTAAATCTTAGCAATCGCACGTGACCAATAATATTGCCCAAGATATAGGGTATTGAATCTCACCCGATCCTCTTCCCATAATAAGTCAAAGCAATAGTTACTAACCACACATAATCCTATTTAAGCGGATCTAAGATTAAGAAATAACTAACCATCGAGGTCTAATTCTTCCTAGTTGGGCTCAAGAATTTATCCTCTGTAGGTCCTCTTTAATGCATCGTCATGCACTTTAGTGTAATCTCTTGGTCAAGACAAACCAATTCGAGCCTTACACTACAACCTTTCACGATGGATTGCTCATTTCCATCTAGGTCGTGAATGTGTACTTTTAGTTACAAGGAAAATTACTTTAATTTTTCTGTGATCTTGGTATCACTAAATTAACTACAATGTAACACGTCTTTATTTAATGAGCAGTTATATAAATAAATATATGTAACATTCAATGATATTTAAAGCATCGATTGATAAACAATTTATTTTTAAATAAGTCAGAAATTGATTAGTCTGGATTATACAAAGTAAAAGCATACTTTCGGTATAATCTCAACAATCTCCCACTTATACTCAAAGTTTGCTTTTAAGTATACATCTAAAGATGTCTCGTGTAGTACATGACAACTAATGCCACCCACACGAACCTAATAATGTCTCCTACTTATACTTAAAGATTGAGAAGGTCTTGACACCTAATCCTTTCACATGTCTCGAATGTATTCTCGAGGCGCACTTTTGTGAATGGATCACCAGGGGTTGTCATCCGACGCCGATCTTTGCCAATCCTATATCTCTCTCTTAACGATTTTTCGTATAAGATGTCTTTCCAGCCAATTGTGTTGTTTTGACTCGTGGACTCTGGTTCCTTGAATTTGCAACGCCCTCTAGCAAATATTGCCAGCAAATTCGAACTCCATCCAAGTCCACTAAGAAGCTCCAGAAAGCCAACCGTTCTTTTCAACGCTTCTGGTGTTTTACCCTGCTTCATGGTTGATTCGGTGATGCGTTTTACTTCACCTCATCCATTTCATGGCTACACTTCCTAAAAATGAAAGCACACTAACGAAAAAGGGTGATAGTTTCGAATCTATGTCCGATTGGAAATCTGGTCCGCAGGTGGCGATGGGATTAGACTTATTCGATCGGATAAAACCAATATTCTATCTTCGAGTTATTTTCGGATGCTTGAGCATCGTTTTTAACCGCCGCCCAATGTTCTTTCCCTGTGTTCTTTGATATCTTGCCACCATGCCAACGGCAAACCGGATATCGGGATGCCGACACAAGATTCCATACATAAGGCTTCCGATACCAAGCATAAAGGAATGCCTCTCATGTCATCTATCTCCTTTTGTCTTAGGGCACATTTTTTCGATAGATGGATTCCATACTTAAAAGGTAACGGCCTTTCTTGGAATCATGATCTTCGAATCGTTTCAAAGACGGTTTCTATGTATGAAGGTCATGATAAAGCCTCATCATCCTTTTCTTTGCGATCTCGAGTGATCTTGATCCCAAGGATGTGTCCCTGCCCCTAAGTCCTTCATATCAAACTGCTTTTGAAAGCTATGCCTTACGCCCGATAACACCTTTACATCGCTTCGGCGAGCGTAATGTCATCTACGATAGTACTAAGAATACCAATGCGATTCGACATGCTTTTATACACACAACTCTCGAACTCGTTTTGATCAAACCCATAAGACTTTATAACATGATCAAAACATTGGTTCCAACTCTCGGATGCTTTGTTTGAGTCCCAGTAAATGGACTTCATGAGCTTAAAACTAGGTGTTCTTGGCCCTTTCCAATAAAAATACAGGGTTATTTGCATATAGATTTCCTCATCAAGACTTAGTTAAGGAAAATTTGTCTTGACATCCATTTGCCGATTTCAAAATCAAGACGCTACAGCTATCGACAAAAAGAATCGAATGGACTTAAGCATTCTTCTGGTGAAAAGGTTTTCATAGTCGATCCCTTCTTTCTCGAAAGTATAACCTTTTCGCCACAAGCCTTGCCTTGAAGGTTTCCACCTTCCCGTCCGGTCCCTCTTTCTCTTGTATACTCACTTTGCAACCAATAGGTTTGACCCCATTAAGTGGTTCGACTAGGTCCCACACTCTGTTATGATCTATAGACCCCATTTACCACTTTCATTGCCTTTTTTGCCAAGAAACCCATTCTTATCTCCGATTGCCTCATCGATGTCCATGGGTACGATTCATCTTGTCCGGGAATTAAGTCCGAGGACTCTCCTATCCCCATGAATCTCTCTGTCTCACAACCCTCCCCTCCCATTTGGTGAGGCTCGGCCAGAAAGTGGGTCGTTTGGTATATCATCTTGTACAATTGGCAATGAGGTTAGCCCCTTAGCTTCTTAAGGTAATCTCACTTCGGGTCTTCTTTCGTTCATATAGTCTTTCTCCAAAAATCTAAAAGGGTCTTATGACCACCTTGATCTTTGGGACCATAAAACATACACCCTTTTTGTTCCTGGTATATTTATAAATTTTTTAATTCCGATCGAGATCCGATTTCCCGGCTTGTCCAACACGTGGGCGGACACCCTAAATTCTCATGTGTCTCATATCAGCTTGCGCCTGGTCCACAATTCTTTGGGAGTTTTGGGAACCCTTGGATGGCACCTAAGTTGAGAATGGCCCATTGCTTTCCAAGGCATGACCCTGAAGCGACTTGGGAAGATCCGCATAACTCATCATTGATCTAACCATTTCAAAAAGAGTTCTGTTTCTTCGCTCTGCAACCCCGTTTTGTTGAGGGGTTAGGGTGATCGGTGGGATGCAATCCCTTCATCCAAACAAGTAGTTCAAAAAACTCATCATTTGAGGTACTGCCTCGCGTCGGATCGTAGAGACTTGATCGTTTTTCCTATGATTCTCTTGCTTGAGCCTTAAATTCTTTTGAATTTCTCAAAGGTCTCGGGGATTTATGCTTCATAAGGAAAATATAACCTTATTCTAGTAGTCATCAATAAAAGTGACTGAAATACTATAACCTCCTCTTGCCATGGTTGACATTGGACCACATCGTCTGTGTGAACGATTTCTAACACTTCTTTGGCTCTATTCCCTTGGCTCAAATGCCCTCTTGGTCATTTTACCCCTCCAAACATGATTCGCGAGGTTGGAATTGGTTCAACTTGGAAGACTCGGTGAACCTCTTTCACCAACCTTTGGATCCTCTTTTGGATTAATATGTCCCAATCTTAGATGCCATAGAAGTGTTTCGTTCACGCGTCGATGAATGTTTTTTCTTTTAAAAGCGGTTGATGTGTTATAGGATGCGTTTAAGTAGTGGTGTGCGATTAATTGTATAGAGGCCTTGACCAATGTCCCATAACAGATACACTCATCATTTGAAGAAATGATGTCATTCTTATTAGAAGAAAATAAGTATCAAATTAATCAAATTTTTAGGCGAAAGTGAATTTTTCTAAAGCGGGAACATAAAGATAATCTCAAAAAAACTTCATCTTTAAAAAGCAGTCTTCTCCTTTTGCTTTCACTAACCTTTCGTATCGCTGCGATATACTCTGTTTACTTGCGAGCATTGCGATAACCGATTACTATCGTAGCATTGCAATATCCGCCATTTCGTAGCATTGCAATAACCGCTACTTTGTAACATCGCCCAATGTGATGAGGATCTCACTCCCCACTAAGTTGCGGATCGGGTTTGAACCCGTGAACCAAACATGATTAGTGGATCTCGTATCAACCACCCACGAATGAGAAGTATCGTAGCTAAACAAGTTTCAACAACTAGTAGTGAGAATTACCTTTTTTCTTTTTCCCTTTTGGGGTTGGAACAGACAAACCTCCATTGTCCTCTTTCACAAATGCCTTTAAGCACTTCCTCTTTGGATTTTCCTTGACACCACAACATTCTCGTCTTACCATCGCCCTTGCAACGATTGAGTTTTATTGCTTATGGCTTTTTGGTCCTCTTCTTTTTCTTGTCTTCCCTTCGCCTAAAAAATGAAGACTTACCACTCTTGAATTAAAGCTTTAGTTTGGTGCCCCATCAACATCTCGGCCGAGACCAAAGCTTGCAACAAATCGGGTTAGCGAGGCCAAAAATGCCTTAAACTTTTGGGCGAGAGTGAAGTGTCAAATTCATACGAGTCTCCGTTATTATAATCTGGACTCGAGAACCTCAAGTTTGTTTAGATGGGCCATCATTCTCGGGACGTAATCCTTAGGGTTTGTCCTCCACCATTTTCGGCGACATCTCTCGCGAAGGTGATCTGACGGGTCCTCAATTTTTGACCCGTCGGTTGGCTCATCCAACATTGGTGTGTCGAGAATCCACTTGCTTTACAATGCGATTAGGACAATTTTAATTTTTCGTTTCCAATCAATATAGTTTCCATACATATTGTATTGACTTTAAGTATATTATTAAATGGATTAAAAAGTTGCGACATGATGAGCTAAAATAAATAATAATATGCATAAGCACAAATATATCACGGAATTGATCACATGTTTCATATTAAAATCTCCAAAAAAATATGAACATCGTATTAACATCTCAAAACAATTTTAAATAAGCTTGGCGTGGGTGGGTCATTATTTAAACACATTCAAGAAAGTTACAAACAAAACGAATTGAAACCTTTAATGTCCAGATTAATAGTTGGCTCTCCTTGACCAATATAAAATTAGCCCGGGGACTTGGGAAGTATATGCATATCATTTTATGATTAAATACAAAATTATTATTTCGCTTTGAACGAGCCTCGTGGGGAGGGTCATAAATCGCCTTAGTAATAATCCACAATCATCCGGTTAGGAATTTATTATGTGAAAGCTATCTTTTTGACCGTCCCGTGGGAGAATTTCTCCAAAAGAATTCACAAATAAATAAATCATGGATGTCGATAATTAATTCAATTTTATTATCCAGGAATAAAAATTGTCAATTAATTGTTTAAACATACTTAGTAATTTTCGAAAGTGAGATTTTTCAAAACATTTTTCTCATGCATCATGAAATTTAAACACAATTTAAATAAGCATAAAATAATCATAAACATCAAGACAAAAAAATTAAACATATTTGGCATTTATCCGATTTAATCATGGTTAATTTCATCGTTAAATCTGAAAAGAGAAATCGTCTTCATTTAAAAAATGCGTTCGTCTCGAAAGCTCCCCTTGACCGTTTTAAAAAAAAGCGTCTTGTCAAGCCGAGTGTGGAAAACCCGTGTCATGGTCAGTGCCGTCTTTTCACCAAAGTGTCGAATTCATCGCCGTCTATCGCCAACTCGCCCGTCGCCCGTCAGCATCGATCCGTGACTTTCAGCCTTCGCCAGCCGCCTCGGCCCGCCAGCGTCGCCATGCGTCGCCCGTCGCTTACTGTAGCGTGCATCGCATCGGATCAACGTCTTCGGCCCCATTTCTGTACCGTCTTGGCGCCCGTACGTCCCGTCAGCAGCGTGTGCCTCCCTTAGCACATTCGCGACGATGCCGCTTACCACCCGATTTCGGATCCGTCTTTTAATTCTTCGTCTCGTATCTCCGTTTCCGATCCGGTTATAATTTATTTACAAAAATAAATAAACCTAGATCTAGACTAGTCTATTACATTGATCAAATCAAACAAATCTAATCTACTCGTGGATTTTCTCAAGAGGGAAAAAGCGAATCCAAGCTAATCTAATTAAAAACCACAATTTATATCGTCGTAAATAAACACATTAAATTCCATGACAATTGGATACCGCAAAAAAAGATCTAACAATTCTACTATCCGATTTTAAATTTAATGACAATGAATTAAATTGCAATTTAAAATTGAGCAAACAGAGGCTCGATGCCGACAATTGGAATTAATTTGCGGATTTATTCGGGATGAATATTTAAATACAAATTTAATTCTAACAATTATTACTAGCATTTAATTAACCCATATTAATTCAAATAATAATTTCAACAATAAATCATGATATAAACAATTCACGTAAAATCCTACTCATGCGAAAATCTACGACGAGTTCGTGAACTTACCTCTTGGAAATGACAATGGTCTTGTATATGAAAAAATACCAAAAAGTTCTTTCCCAAGTATTCCTAGTCCTTGCCGAGAATGGGTTGGAAGGATCTTCCGAACAATTAACAAAGGAAAAATAAACTTTGTTGCACCACTTTTGTGGATTTCTTAATTTTTCGTACGTGGAATTAATGGAAGAATGAAAAGAATCATCCCTATTTATAGATAGGAATTGGTGGTCTAATTTTTAGGGAAAAAACAATGTGGGAAAACCTTTTCGATCTCCAAAATCTTGAATATATCTCCTATATTCTTTTCCCATAATTAAAATATTTCACAAAATCCCAACTTATCTTGCTATGGTGAATTTTAGAAAATAAGAGGACCAAGAATCCAAGATTTGGATCTTCGAATTTATGAGATATTCTTGTATTTCAAGAAATACATAAATAATATCTTTTCAAGAAAATCAAGAAAATCTTTCTTGCCTTTAACTTTCAAAAATTTGAAAACACTTTATATGAATAACCAAGTGGGAGATTTCTTGAATTTAATGAGATAATCTTGTATTCAAGAATACATATCTTCATTCCATAACAAAATTGTGTTAAAATCTCTCCCATTTTATCCATAAATTTAAAAAAAATACAAGGAAAAATAGGCAACAAATTTACTTTATTTTTAAACACATTTTTTTCGATTATTGGACTTTATCTCTTTGAATTTTTGGGGCCTTTGGGAGAATTAAGATTCGATCTTTCCAAATGGACTCAATTATCGATATTGAGCCACAATATTATTCAAGCCCATAAATATTAATTAATCCCACTACATAATTAATATTACATTATCCATCTTAACCATATTACATTTTAATATGGCTTGGGTTATTATTTCCGTGTTTAAGATTATTTAGCCCATTAATTAATTCAAGCCCAAAATAATTTTCCATTAATTAATATATTTTATCCTTGGTAAAGGCGGTTCAACATTATTATTCATACGCTAAACTAGTTAAAACTTGCAAAGATTTGGTATGATAAAACTTATGAACCTCCCAAGGGGGCAAATCGAACAAGCGTCTTTGGCATTCAACCCATTCTCCCAGATAAATCTTGAAGAATCGACGTGACCAATAATATTGCCCAAGATATGTGGTATCAATTCATCGACTTCTTCCCATAATAAAATAAAAGTTTATAGCTACTAACCACACACAATCTTATTTAAGGGACGAAGATTAAGAAAATAACTAACCAATCGGCGCTCCAATTTTTCCTGGCTCAGCTCGGGTTAATCTATCCTCCTCAGAGCCTCTTCAACGATCACCATGACCAGCCAGAATCTTTCTACGCCACAAACTAATCAGCCTACACTACAACCTTTCACGATGGATCGCTCATTTCCATCTAGCCGCGACGTGTGTACTTTTTTGGCTAAGTTAACTGGCACTTAATCTTCGGCGATCTTGGTATCACTAAATTAACTACAACGTAACACGCATTATTTAATTTAACAGCTTACGCAAAAGAATATACGTACATTCGACGAGCATGAAAAGATCAACGATAAAAACAATTTATTTCAATAAATAAATCCGAAATTCAGTTAATCTGATTATACAAAGTAAAAGCATACTTTCCAGTATAATCCCAACAAAAACCGCCAGAAGAATGAACGTTTTCATTATTATCATCTACGTTGGTAGCCATTTCTTCATCGTCTACATTTTCACCAACTTCATGATGATCTGCCTCATTCACTCTTTGACCATCATCTACATCAGTTGACACTTGCTCATCAACTCCACCATTGCCCATTTGATCTTGAACTCTCTCATTGCCTATATGCTCATCATGTAAAGTAGCCCTTGGACAATTGCTTGGATTATCAGCATCAAGGTGCTTCAGAGCACGGAATTTGTTTTCAAAATATTCAACAACACTCAAATCCATCATTTGAGGTGATGAATGAGATGTCCTGGGATAATTCATGGCAGTAGACATCTTAATCTCTCTCAATCTTTGAATATATTCATCAGAAGATATGCAAACATCTCTTTTCAAAGATGAAAACATATCATGAACATCCTACGAAAAAAATTATACGTGTTAAACATACAATATTACATATTAAAGCAAAACAATATTGTATATTAACATAAAACAATAACAGAACAAACACTGTACCTGAAAGTGAGATCCAACAACTCCTGAACCAATATCTTTGAGTTTACCATTCAAAGAGATTGGATACTTATCAATACAACTCTCACCATCTCCAAATCTTCCAGATTTAGCCTCATCAATACACCTTTTTTGAACCTTTGATTCAGACCAATGTCTGATCAATGGTAGTGTGGAAGGCTCAGTTACCCCCTTCCACCTCAATCTATGGAAGTATATGATTTGGAGAATAATAATACAACCAGAACAATTTTTGGCTTTCTTTTTTTTGAAAACAATCTATACCTTCACAAAGCTTCTCAAGAACATACATAGACCAGTCAAATTCTGAAATATCTTGACGATTTCAAGAGATTTCCAGCACAGTTGTACACCAAATGATTTGAAGCAGGAGAAAGAATTGAAGAAAGACACATCAAAACAAATAACCTTTTAAAATCATCACCCCCTTCCTTAAACTTATCTTTCAACAAATTAAAAAGAACACTTAAAGGGACAGATGCATGAATTCCATAAGATGTCTTCAAATTCTGAAGAAGAGGAGAATCTTCCTTTCTTGAATATATGACAACACTTCTACCTTCATTTCGGGGTAACATGAGAACATCATGTACATCATCAGCAGTAACAACAAACTTGTGGTATGGGTCAACGGAAATCCTACTCACAGGATTAAAATTTGTTGCAAGCCATTTAAACATTTTCATGCTAAAACACTTTGATAATTGGAGATGCAATACACCCCCCAAAACCTATGCTTTTGATGTCCTCGATTTGTTTATCATTAAAATCCTTAATAAGAGTGTATAACGAGGCTGGTCTGCAATGGGAAATGAATCACCACAAATTTGAGCTCTGACGACGTTTCTTATATGTATCTAGAAAAAAAAATTAAAGTATCAAAAATTGTAACAACAATAAGTGTAATGCAAAAGGAAGGGGGGATAAATAGGAATTTTAAAAAAGAAAGATATACCTGAGACAAATCAGGACAATCATGTGTTGTACCATTAAAATGATGTATGCAATGCATAGTCAAAACACCAGGATCTTGTTTAGAAATAGCAACCTCATCTTGGATTCGGTTAGTGTTCCATTTAAAAGGCACCTTCTCAAAACAAAATGTTTTGATACGAGAACTTTTGGGATGATTCTTCATTTCAAGTACATTGCCAAGAGCCTATGCTACTCATGACATTTAAAAAATTTTAAAAAGATAAAATGTCAAGAATTTTAATACAATGGAAATTACATCACAAAAAAAAACAACTATAACACTTACCAAAAACTTGCTAGCCATTAAGGTTTCGCTCTTGGATTCATGATCAAAATTGTCAAGATGTTGAAATTTTTCATCAATAAAATTAACAGCAACAACAACATAGTGATCACATATGAAAAATGTGATGAAAATCTGTTAAAAAAAACAAACAGTATTAGACATAAACATATAACAGTAATACTACATATAATATAACAGTGATACAAAAGATATAACAGCAACAACAACATAGTGATCACATATAAACATATAACAGTAATACTACATATAATATAACAGTAATACAAAAGATATAACAGCAACAACATCATAGTGATCACATATGAAAAATGGGGTGAAAATCTGTTAAAAAAAACAAACAGTATTAGACATAAACATATAACAGTAATACTACATATAATATAACATTAATACAAAAGATATAATAGCAACAACAACATAGTGATCACATATAAATATATAACAGTAATACTACATATAATATAACAGTAATACAAAAGATATAACAGCAACAACAACAGCATAGTGATCACATATGAAAAATGGGATGAAAACTGTTAAAAAAAACAAACAGTATTACACATAAACATATAACAGTATTACTACATATAATATAACAGTAATACAAAAGATATAACAATTATGAGAAACACAAAGAAAAAGAACATTACCATATCAACTGAATCGAACCTATCTGCATTAAAAGCCAACCATTTATCCCACGAATAAAAAACATAGCCGAACATTATCTTCGATTTTCCCCTGCGTGTGACTAACAGGCGTAAGAGTCAAAAAAAAAGAACATAAAATAAATTTCATTATGAAAAAATTACAATATCAAAAAAAGTAAAAAAATATAAAAACTTACATTGTGCTCCAAATTAACATCCTTCAGCATCATTAACATCCTTAACATCCTTACAGAACACAACATCATCATTAATCTTATCATCACTTAAGGACAACAAATGAAATGTAGGAGCATCATCCTCATAATCAGAAACATCATTAATTTTCTTGGCTGGACCATTTTTACCATCACCATCCTCCTTAGAATCATTCCACAAATCATCGTTTAATGACGATAACAAACTAAAAAAAGCAATATTGTCATCAGATAAAGAACCCTCAACTTTCCTTACATTTACATCACTATCATCCTCACACTTCTTGACATTATCAGAATTCTTACGCTTATCCTCATTAACATAGTTCCTAATATCACAAGCAATAGTCTTTGTCGATTTGAAATTAGCAACAAGGTCATTCACCAGCTTTAAGGATTGAGAATCAAGAGACATAGTTTCAGAAAATTCAGGGGTTGATTGACTAGATTGGGCAACAGCTACAGATTTTTTAAAATCAATCAACCTTGACATGTATATAGAAGAAAATGCATATATATCTTTGGTTAACGAATCAGCAATTTCATGCAAGTCCTACAAAGACAGTAAAAGACAACAGTATCACTCATAGCATAAGACAGTAATACTGAAACACTATAAACAGTATTACAGTGCACTAAAACAAGTAATGAAGTGAAATTACCATGATTTTCTGATTATAGGTGACGTCAATATTCAGTATACCATTCCGCGAAAGAGGAAATTTGTTTAAAACAGATATGTCATCGCCAAATTTACCAGCTTCCGCTTCTTGTAAACAACGAGACTCAACTAAATAATCAGTCCAATGACTAATTAAAGGAAGAGCACATGGCAAATTTTCTCCTCGCCACATGACCCGATGAAAGTACAGTATTTGGAGAATAAGAACACAACCAGAGCACTGAATAAAAGAATTTTTTTTGGAAATAACAGAAACATTCTGTTTAAATTCAGAAATAGAAGAGCATAATGACTCCAAAACATATGTACACCAATCGTACTTTTTAATATCCTCAACAACTTCGACTGATTTCAAAATATTCGTACAAAGCAAATGATTTGATGATGGTGTGAGCAAGGTAGAGAGAGATAAAAGGACAAAGAGTCTCTGAAAATCAGAACCATCATCTGTAAACTGATCGTGCTTTAAACATTTTAAAATATTTGTAACTGAAGTTGAACAACGAATGTTGTATTTGTTCTCCAAATCATGCAACAAATTGCAATCATGCCTTCCATAGGAAAGCAAAACTCTACCCTCATTCCTTGGTAACATAAAGACATCATATATATAGATTTATCGGTAACAACAAACCTATTCCCATTTCCAACATCTAAAATGCGACTGCTAGTGTTGAAATTTTGTACCAACCAATTAAGCATGCTATTACTTTTGGCATTTTAGAAACATTCAAATGCAACAACCCACCAAAACCTATATTCTTAATATCGTCACGTTGTCTACTGTTTAGTTGGCCAATTAAATGCAACAACGCTTTTGGCTTAGAAAGAAAGATAACATCCCTAGCAAAAATGAAATAAAACAAAAATCAGTAACAAAAATTTTGTTTTTGAAAAAAAACAAACATAATTGGTAGGAAAAAAGTAAATACCAACACCTTTTAGATTAAATTTGTAATAACTCAGCAGAATCATTGCCAATAGCATCATAATCATCATCACTGAAATCATTCAACACAAAAAAACAGAAGAACATATTATAGCAAAAAAATTAAAGAACACAAAATTATTACACAAAATGCATAAAAAGTATGACAGTAAACAACATAACAATATGAGAAGAACTAAATAATACACAAACAAGGCAAAGTATCAGAAAAATACCTAATCAAATCACCAGAAACAGTACCATCCTTCACCTTCTTAGAACTCCTATCAGAACCACCAGCAGAATTACCAACAGATCGATTCCTTTTAAGCATGTTTGTGAGAAAACCCTAGAAAAGGATTTTTTTTTTTGAAAAACAGCAGGTATTAAAAAAATATATATATATTTAAAATTGCCTGAAAGAAGAAGGAAAGCGAAAAAGAAAAAAATGATAATACCTAAAAAAACGTCGAACAACTTCGTGCACAAAAGAACAACTTTGAGAAGGGAAAAACTACATAATAATAACCGTAACAAACATAAATTCTGAAGATTGAGTGAATTCTAATATTGGAAGAAAAAAAAATCGAAGAAATAGAGGAGAACGACAAGAGCTAGGAGAGGGAGAGAATTTAATTTGGGAAATTAATGGAGGTGAGAGACGAGAGAAAGAGAAGAGAGAAGGGAGAAAATGGAGGTGAGAGACGAGAGGGAGGAAAAAGAAGAGAGAAAGGGAGAAAAAGGAAAGTAAGAAAAATTTAAGTGAAATTGGGTCCGGTAAAAAAAATCAAAAGCGGGTCAGCGGGTCTCATAAGAAGCGTCCGCGATATCTATAATTCAATGAGTGTTTAACTATTGGATGGATGAAAGTTGATGATTTTAACATCGTTATGGAGTGCTACGTTGGATTGGAGAGAGTAAATATCCATCCAAATTGAAAATGGATGGAGAGAGAAAAGATATTTTTTTGCAAAAAGAAATGTAATGATGGCGCAAAAGAGAATATTTTTTTCATTTTTATTTTTATTTATGCATTTTAATATATGTAAACTTATAAATTTTTATATTTAAAATTTGGATTAATTTTCAAATATGCATGTGAATTAAAACTTTTTAACAATTGAATGTTTTTAATTCATTTGTAATATTTTAATTGAATGTTGTGTTTCTTAACTTTCAAGTAATCTAAATGTTTAATTTAATATTCTATTTATATTTTCTCAATTTGTTTTTACTTGGAATTATTTTATAATTAATTACTATCATATTTTATTATTTTGATTAATAATATCAATATTAAAAAATAATATAATTCTTAATAATTTATAATATGTATAAAGTGGGATGAAATTATGGTGGGGACATAAATAGTGAATGGATGATGAATGATTAAATGAAGGCGAATTTAGAAATCTATTTAAAAAGTTAAGTATTTAAAAAGTAGATGATGTGGATGAGAGAGAGTGGATGGATGAATGAATTAAAATCCATCCATCCATGAATCTTCTAAACAGTCGCCCGGATTTGGGTAGAGAATGAAATTAGTCTCGATTGAGATTTGTATGTATATAAATTTGTATTCAAAATTTTGTCTTTAGATATTTAAGCTTACACATAAAAATTAGTATTCAAAAAAAAAAAATATATATATATATATATATATATAAAAGAGAGATTAATGGCTGCCCAGCCAATTAGAAGATCCGTTTGTGTACAAAATCTTGGCGTTCTCTAGGATTTACACTGGAAGCATCCAACAAACTCTTTTTTGTTATCTTTTTCTTTAATTTTTTTATAGTTAATTGAATGTGATATATATTCTCCTCGTCTCGTTCTTATTTAAATATTTACTTATTTATTTATTATTAAAAATGATAAAATTTTTTTTTTTAATAATGTTAAATGGTATAATAATGATATTTGTGTAAATTAAATGAGATAAAATCAACTTTAATATTGAAAAAGTTTAAAATAAAAGTGTAATATTGAGTGATTAAGAATATAAATAAAAAAAAAAAAATTATTAGTAGTTTGAGATGAACATTTTTTATAAATGTTTTAAATAAAATGAGACGGACAGAATAAATCTTTATATCCATTATTAAAATTATTTATTAAACTCAAATCTTGTGGTGACGGTGAGAGTATATAATTATTAACATTTAGATGAAATGATACCATGATAAGGGCGGAACATAATTTTAAATATTAATGACTTTAATATTGTCTGGTATATTCGTATGAATTTTTATCAATGGGTTATTATACGGAATTTAATGTGTATATATATATATATATTAATTAATATTGTATCCCAACGTTGGCCTCAGAATAGTACTCGGCAAGCATGTGTGATGTCATTTTGATTTAGTGATTCTCAGTCAAAAGAATAAAAAGAAACCCTTTCATGGATGAGTGGTTAAAATTATAATACTCCATTTTTTTCCTCCTGCATACTCATTTCATTCATTCTTTTCCCGTACTCATTTCATTCATTCTTTTTTTGGTATTCATTTCCTTTCACAATTCATTTCATTTCCCACTTAATAAATGATTTGATTATGAACAAATCGGACAAACTATATACTATTTCCCAAGTAGTCTATTTTGATTTTGTTGGACGCCTCTTATAAAAATCCTTCTTTTTTTTTTCATTTGGCAATTAAGCAGAAAATCCTTTTTTAAATGGACCTGATAATTTTCAAATTCCTTTTGTGCAGAGAGCTAATTCTGACACAATTTTATCTGGTCTTCGATAAGTAGGCCTTTTAAAATGTTGCGTATCTGTTCATCGATTAAATTATTAAATTCATTAGAAAGTTGTATTGTAAAAATAAGCTGTTAAAGGATTTGATAATGATATAGCTTTAAAGGCATTAATACAAGCGGTGCAATAAATTAATATGTTTATGAGTAAAAAAGCACACAAACTCTCAACACAAGCAACTGTGCTTTGGATTAGATGCAATCTTAACGAAGTAGTAATAAATTGACAGAACTTAAATGAGATAATGGCTCTTAACGTATAAAAATAAAAGCTTAATAACTATAAAGATCAATCACAATTTTTATTTTAACGTCTGAAAAAAAAATTGTACTTTATTTGGAAAAAAGCTGCGTTTTTATGCAAAAAAGTTGAGTTTGTATCTTAGTGTTTTTTTTTTTTTGACTTTATCTTAAAGTTTTTCACAAACTTAAATCACATGGGTTTGTCTGTCAATTTATGTCCCTACTTTGATCAAACTCATTTTCATGTGTTTATAATTAGACAACCCCCTGTCTAAAGCAAATCACCTCCTGTTCTAATATTTGATATGAAATGAACCAAAAGCAAGCCAATGTTTAACTGAAAATGGAATATTGATATATACTTGGCCATGAGTTCTTAATTTTTTGTAAGGACGCGTTGTTGAATAATTTTTTGAGGTGTGTGAACTGTTACCTTAACTAAAAAAAAACTTTTTGGTACAAATTGATTAATTTCATTTTTTTTTTTTTTAAATTTCGAAAAAAAAAAAAATGCTTTAAGGTCAAATTACGAAAATTTTTTATCTTTTTCAAGAAAATATAATTTTTTCAAACAAAAGTGCAATTTTTAAATTGCATTTGTCGTAGATTCTTTTTTTATTTTTTGTCTCTTTGTCTTTTTCCGAGAAAAAATTATATGGGTTAACTTTTTTCTTTTTTTCCCATGTCCATCGAAACTTTGATTGATAGTTGTACTATGTATTTTTAATTTAACTCTTAGACATACTCACAAAGGTGGGCCTCACGATCACATCAAATCTAAAAAGGTGGATTGGGCCTATCATTTAAATCCGTTTGAAACAAACCTAAGCAATCAAACCCCACGGACCACAAACTTCGACAGAGTGGGCCGAAACCCACTGAGTTGATGGATCAACCGACTTTAAAACTTTAAACCAAAGTAAAAAACAAGTACTATTTTTACTATTTACTTAGACATAATTTGCTTCACATGACTGGATTAATTAGTTATTATAAAATTTGAATAAATTAATAAAATTTAATTGATTGAACTTGATTTGTTTGATTTAAGATATATATGTTTAGATTGTATCTTTGATTCTTTTAATCATATATTGAAAAATTAATATTTGTGTTTGGATTGATGAATTGGATGGTTTACCTATTGGAATGATATAAATATCTTCCACATGATAGATTTGATCATTTTAAGTACAAATACATGGTTATCATTGTAATGTATTTGTAGCGTATTCATGGCCTCACCTTCCACACGCTGATAGACTTGTCCTCAATACAAATATTAAACGTATTTTTGTACGGAGCTAAAAATCATGGGTCGATCTAAGCAAACCAAACAACCGTTACTTATTAGAATTAGATTGCTAATCCTGCCTATATCATGAACCAAAGGGCCTAAGAGATCTTAGATGGACCCTAATCTATTAAGTACAATTCTATATAGTTTCGAAGCTAAATAGGTGAATTGGCTAAGCGATTTAAGCTATGAAGTAGACATGCTAAAAAATTCGGAACCGGTGGTTTGAACGAACCAAACGAAACTGTAAAATACGGTTGGTTCCGGTTCCATCATTCTAGAACTGAACGGCGGTTCGGTGAGCCATGAAATTTTATTTTTTTTTTAAAAAAAAAATTCGATGATTTAGATCTCCTTCAACTCAATTTAATAGCTATAATCATTTGTAGTGTCTACTAGCCTTCTACTAGTTTCTAATAATATAATATTGTTGCATTTTAATACTATTTTAATTTATTAATAATGTTTTTGATGATGTATCAATTAGACAATTATCATGTATTTATAATTGTCTAATTATAAAATACATATGTTTTAATTATTTAATCTTTCATTTAAGTTCCCAAAATAATAATTTGTCATCTTCATGTAAATTTCTTCAAATTTTAGATCTAAAAAAATTAAAAAAATTAAAAAAAAAAAAAAAAGGTAGGAACACTTTGTGTGAAATCCGAACGAACTAGAAAATGTCTTGTGCATGGTTGGTTCCGCCTTCCAAAATTTCTTGGAACCATGCAGTTCAAAACCGTGAGCACCTCTACTATGAAGGAATCACCTATAGAGTTACAGGCTAAACAAATTGTTGGTTAAACTGTTCACAACTAAACATACACAAAAATCAAAATCCTTCCAAGGACCGAAAAGAAACATGTGCTAAATGTTTTTTAGTATAAGCGTTTTTATGGAAATTAAAGTTTAATTTCCAGCATTGCAATTGCAAGGCTATAAGTAGAAGAAATTAAATATTTGAAATACAAGTTGAAGTCTTGCAGGATATGCATATCCTTTGTACAAATAATTATTCTTGTTAAAAAGTTGAATCAAGCCAATGAATGTCTGGCAATTTATAGTTTGATATCATGGGCAAGGTTTTATGTTATGAATTTAGATTATTTGGTAATTTATTTTATTCCAACACATTTTTTCTTTACCCACTCAAAAACATGACTTGTACATATCCTAAATAAGTTCAAATGTCATATATAAAAAAATAAGATTAACAAGACGTAAACAGGGATCTATCTTTTTTTGTCTTTCAATGAGATTATTTCGTTTCAAAAAAATTGCACTCTCATTAAAGGTTATAATTTAAGATAAATTTTTTAATCTATATAATTTAATTAATTATAAAAATATAATTACACGTCTAATTCTCTTATGTTTATCCAAATATTTTTTTTGTTTATTTTACATAATCTATCTAATTAAATATTATATTTGTTTATATAAATATCCTCACAAATCGCCCATTACCCCATATCATATTTATTTATATAGGTTCTCCAAGTCACGTCCACACTTGATTCCTGTCTAGGGTCTCTTTCTTTTATGTTCATAACAATTTATTTTAATTTAATGAATTTATTAGTCTGATGTTATTTTGTATATTATTTTAATTTGATGAATTTGGTAATTTAATTTTTAATTTGTATATTAAGGAGTACTCTGATAAGTATTTTTTTTCTAATTTTATGAATTTTTATTTTATTTTGTATATTCGAGGGGAATATTAGGTAAATAATTTGGATTCTGAATTGATTATGAATATTTATTACAATTGTAAAATTAAATTAAATGATTTTGTTTTGTATATTGCAGGGACTATGAAAGTAAATAATTTGAGTTTTTGAATTGTTTGTGAATGTTTTATTTGCAATTGCAGAATTAATCTTTGTCCTCTTGCGTCTTCTTACCAACGATACACCACCCCTAACGATTTTGATTTGATCACCTTGCCCATAAAATTCTTTTGGTAATCCATAGGTTATTTATGCCGAAGGGCCCAATACATGACTGTTTGTTGTGTATATACAGTACAATATCATAAAGTTGTTTGAGGATCGATCTAGTGTTCCTCAATTTTATCAGTCCCAATAATAGAGTTACGTCGGAAGACCCAAGAAAATCACAGATCAAGTTGCAGGGTTTTTGTGACTCAGGTCCTCAAACAAGAAGGAGTCCAAGAAGTAGGCCACTGTCAGTAAAAGTTCAGCATAAGCTGCGGATAGAGCAATGGGCTATACTCTGCAGAACTTCAATGAATCAAATACATTCTTCAAGGTCTCCTGATTGATCATCAACAACCTACCATTTTATAGACTGATAGCAAAGCTGCATTTTCAATAGCGCATAATCCGGTTCTACATGAGAAGACCAAGTTTCTCCAAATTGATTTTCACTACACTAGAGAAAAAATCAAGGAAGACTTATTGAAGATCATTCAAGTGCCCATAATAAACCATTTTATTAGATTTCTAGTTCCAATATTAGTTGTATAATGGAACAATATTAGTTGTGTTGTATAAGGGTATTAGTAGTGTCCAGCAAGTATGCAAGTCAATCTAGCATTGACAAAGTTTGTTAGGTGGTTAGGTTAGTTTAGAGTGTCTTCTCTCTTATAAATAGAAGACATCTAACCCCTTTGTAAATATTCAATTCTTCGATATCAATTTCATATGCGTATTTTTCCTCTTTCATTCAATGAATTCGTTTAGCTTCAATATTCTTCTTATACTTCTATTTGTATTTTAACTCATTGTTGAAAAATTATTGTATAAATTTGGCTAAAAATACTCTTTTTTCCTTAAATTGATTTTTAATTTCTACTTGATGATTAGATGATTGATTTTTTTTTATCAGGACAAATGGTGAATTGAGACTCATGACCTCGATTAGAATGATCGTGATGACGAAAAAAATATGATCTTGACAAAATTGTTACTACCTCTGCCCCTGAATATTTCTGCAAGTATTACCAGTTTTTAAATGGTAAAAAGCTGACATTTGTGTAAATTAATTGAGATAAAATTGACTTTAGTATTGAAAAAAAGTAAATGCATTGAACATAATATGAAGGGTGCTTTTTAGGGTATAGATAAGCGAAAATATTATTTTATTATTATTTATAAAAATGTTTAATTGAGTTTGAGCATGCACTTTAATAAAATGTTGATTCAATTAAACCGAGGGGTATTAAATATGCCAAATTGAAAATTAAAGGCTTAAATAGATGGTTTAGAAAAACATGGAAAGAAGGGCATATGTTGACATTGATAATTTTATGAAT
Organism: Stenogyne calaminthoides; assembly: GCA_037126765.1. Classification (NCBI taxonomy): domain Eukaryota; kingdom Viridiplantae; phylum Streptophyta; class Magnoliopsida; order Lamiales; family Lamiaceae; genus Stenogyne; species Stenogyne calaminthoides. The sequence continues at coordinate 2,944,368 of JBBCBC010000043.1, read as the reverse complement.
TACATTTTTGCAAAGCAATTTGTTCGTAGACTCCTTATTAATTAAAGACGTAATTATTTTTTTTGGAATTTTTATATATATGTTGAAAAATTTCGTATTTAATTTTTATTTCTTGTTGGGCTAATAAAATCTACTGCCTTTTCAGGGCGTGCAATATATGGCCAAGTTATTGCCGTATTAAATATGGGATAAAAAGGAGTAGGGCGACATTGATGAGCAGACTTTCTTGAATGCATGCAAAATATGAGAGATCATCGATTTCAATTTCAATCTCGTGAAGATGATCCGGTGCATTTCATAGACTAAGAGTGGGTTTATCGTGCACTTATTGTGCATTAGAACCATCAACTTAATCTTGAAAGATGCAATTCATTATACCGAAGATGTACGCAATTATTTTTTTCGTATTAATAATCGCGGTTCGATTATAAACAAAAAATCATATTTAGGTATAACAAATCAATATGATTCTAAAATGCACTACGATGCACGCGATGACTGCTTAAATTTATAGTATAGACTAATCTTCCCCATTACATTCTATGTTGCTAATTGCAGTGACCTTCTCATGAGATAAATATACTAGAAGACCTCAATAAAAAAAATTGGGTTATCGAAAAAATTATGTTTCATTTAAAAGTTCTAACTTGTAAAAATGTGTGAAATTAATTTATTTATTTACTTTTTTCTAACTCTTTTCACTCGTGAGCTTAATCATCTTACTCCATTACTGGGAGAAGATCCATCGAATGGATTATTTAATATGGATCGAGTTATTTTAGGAACGAAAGTGCAGGATGAAGTCCAAATATTTAAATCTTGTTATGAGTGAAGTACCTTGATTGCAATAATGAGATTCACTCAAAATAAAAATGTCATCTCTTATAATGTTGTTGCATATCATTAAAATTAAATATTTGTACTCTATTTTAAAAAAAAATCTCGTCCAACACTCATATTTTAAAAATTTTATGATATAATTATCACAAAAAGTGGAGAATTTAAAATTTTTATATGCACATGTCAATTGTGTGATGAAATATCTTGAAGACAATGTTAATCATTTATTTAATAATTAAATTTCCAACAAGATAAAAGAAAAAATATTGGTTATATAGTTTCTTATTTATTATTTCGTTAATTCATCCTGGCTCCACCTTTGGGCGTATCTCATCTAAAAATCAAACTTATAAAAAGAGTTGGTATCTTTGTGAAACTTTATTTTGTGAAATTAATTTTTTTTTTACACAAGATCTTTCTTTAGTAATATAAAGTCACACCCTTCGATTTATTCTTACGATCTCTTTTCTTTATAATATAAATCGCTGATCTTGCTTTTATGAGTAATATATTATTTATAGTAAAAAGTCGCATTTTTAGTAATATATATGTTACACTCCATAACGGTTTAGCGTGAAACTTGTTCCTCTATCTTTTATCTATAAAGAAATGTAAAATTAATTTGTTTTTACTTATTTATTGTAGTTGTTGAAGTTCTTTAGGATAATAGTGATAAATATGGTATGAAGCTAGCTGTGGGACTATGACAGATATCACAAAATGGAAGGCCCTAGTCCTGCGCGAGACGGACGAGCTTAATCGGATTTTTGACTTTTTGACAAATGGGTCAACGCGAAAATCAATCGATAAATAATAGCTAGACTTGCTGAATTTAATCTTTTGAGTTGTTGAATTTCCATAAAATAATAGGAAGCTACCTCTAATTAAGTCATTATGATTTAATCCTCTAAATTTTATGTTTTTTCATATTCAATATTTTCACCGTCCCATAAAAAATAGATCGGTTACTACATTTAATATATCATTAATTGTTAATTTCCATTTCCACCTATATATTTAATGTTTTTTTCTTTTTTTCAAATCTATATTCAGGTACTAAAAATTATCTTGGGGAAAGAGTAAATATATATAATAGTAAAATGAGAAAACATAACCGAATTTTAATGTACTAGTTATAATAACTTCTATTTCTTAATTTGTGTGAAAATTATAGATCTATATTTTGGAAGGTCTAGAGTATAAAAATATAGAAGCTCAGAAATTGGAATACGATATCTACTTCTCCTAGATTAGTGAAAATAACAATTATTTTGAATAAAAAATTCTTATATGTAAAGACAAATGAAATGGATATATGTATATATATATATATATACACATATATATATTAATTATATAGATATATATAAAATATAAATTGAACCAATACTAATCTTATACTTATTAATATATACAGTACATACATACACATATTTCATACTCCATATTTCTAGTGTATAAATCAATATTAAATATCATATTTAAATTAATTAAATCTTTTAATTTCGAACCATTTAGCATCTTGATTGATATTTTCCAAAATTAGTTTAAACATAAATAAATAGAAAAATATATTTGATTACAATATATATTCTGAACCGAAGCATTGTATAATGTAGTTACTAGGGTTTTATCTCACCTTATATAAGTCATTTGTCCGTCACAAATTGGATCTGCAAAAAGACTCATTTCCTCCTAAATTTTTTGTAGATGGACAGCAAAAAGAAAAGGAAAAAAGCTGAGAATGGCTTCTTTACAAGAATTCACAAGTACTTTCCCATACCTTATATATTTGTAGATTTGTATCTTTTGGTTTGATGCAAGTACATTCTTTTGGTTTTATATATGACTTAATCACACGTTTAACAGTTGTAGATCCTAAATATAATCTTTGTATTTTAAGTTCTTATTTATATTTACTTTTTCCTCTTTTTTTCTTTTAGCTATGTTTGGTTTGGGAAGAATAGGAAAAATGGAAGAAATGCAAACATCAATGTCGTCATCTTTATCACTATGATTAGAGGTATTAGTTTGAAAAGTACCTCTAGGACAATGACATTACGATGTTTTGTGTATGTATGAGGCTCCTGCCTATGGGTTGAGTAACCCTTTAAAAAATATTGAATGTATGTTTCATGACACGAGGTAGCACTTTAATTTTATTTTAACCAATATTTTTTTTATAATAATATTTATAAAAAATATCTAATCAATTTTTTTTCTTATAGTGTAATCGATTTTACATGCTACAATTAAATCACACAACATTGAGAAGTATCACAATACATTTTCAGAGGGCGATTTATATGTTCTCCGTAATTTTTTGATTACTAGCGACAATGTTAAATTTAAGAAAACTTCCAATGATTATAAAATTTAATTTATTTCATCCACTTCGAGTATAGAAGTTCAACGATTTAAATTTTCCCAGAATATGTATCTCTTTCTTTGCATTTTTTGATTTAACATTAGGAAAATCAAAGTTATGAAAAAATCAATTGATTGGTAATACTTAATTTAATTCATTAATAAAAATATTACCATTACAACTGTTTTGTATTTTTTTGACTTTTATAAAAAAAAATCTATTATTTTGATATCTGAGATGTTATTAGAAGAGTTTGTGAAATAGATTAGATCAAGATCGTGAAGTGAATATGAAGCTTACAAAGTTAATGGAACTTTTTTGTATAAAATTTTAGTATCTTCATAAGTAATTAATTTATTAATATCTTATTATATATATATTATTAATGTTCAATAAAAATTTTTCACATATATCATTTGTTTAATATTATTTTATCATAAATTATAATTTTTTGTAGGGGTTTTAAAAAGTTTCACTATGGGTTGAATTTATCAACGAACTGAAAAATGTTAAGTTTGAGGTTCTAATTATCCACTAGTTCTAATTTTGCAAATGTTTTTGTAAAACTTTATAATGGTTAATATTATTTTTTATAATTTTATATTGATATTGATAAATATGAATTGAATATTACTAATAATTTCATGTAATTAATTAATTTTTTTTTTAATTTAATGTATTTATCACTTGGTCTGCGTATTTTTTTAGTATATAGTAATAGGAATATGTATTACATAAGATTTTTTTATAATGTTTAAATATTGTATATATAATATATTAAAAAAAATTAATTATACAAGTGAATACTTTCAGTTTCAAACTCATTTAATACGTCAAAAAAATTTTGTATGGAGATGATGTACAAGAGATACTTGAATTCAAAGGGTATAATTTTTTCTATTAAGATTAAAATTTATATTAATATGTATATATATTTTTACCTTCAATTTTGAAAATTTGTTTCAAAGAACCAAAAATCACTCTTGGTCTTTTTTTTTGGTAGTCCTTGGTGATAGTGTTAGTGATGTTTCGTGACCTTAGGGTCACATCTATTGACACAATCCTTCAAAATCTAAGGTAAATTAATTATTATTCAAGAACATTTATTTTGAAATCAATAAATATTATCATTTTATTTATGTAATTGTAATATAAAATTGTATAGGTTGGTCAGTTTTTGGATTTGCGAATGATTGTTGATTTAAAGTCATTTGACAACTGGTTATTTATCATTCTTGTGCAAAATGCTTTACTTTTCTAAAAGTGATTAAGGCGTTGAAATTTTTTTATCGATTCTAATTTTTGCGAAAGGCGAAGGATTATGTTTCTATGATCATAAGGAAAATGAATTGTTATTCATATAATGATTATATCTATATTACACAAAATTCAATTTTTCTCTTTTAATTAAAAAAATATAGTTATAATCTATTCTTATTTAAAATGCGGAATCAAAGTAACGCTTTTGATGGTTGAACCATGCTACTTTTGAACCTATGAGACAACATACTGCTATAACTTGATTCATAAAAGGCATTTGAATTACTTCATAATCAAAAGGAGGTATGTTAAAATTAATTATATTTACAAAATAATACTTTTGTTTGATGATTGCCCAGATCTGCAAACTATTATTTTTCTTAATTCAGATTGTTGTTTTCAATGTTGTTTTCAAAATATTTCTTTACCAAATTTTTATTAATATTTATCATTAGTTTCAAATTGTTTCTTAATATTTTTAAAAATACATTTCAATTAAAATAATTAGCATTACCATTACATTTAATTAAAAATTAGAAACCCCGTGTGTGAATTATTACTGATATTTTTTTTGTTAGACAAATATAATGATTAAATATTATGTAAATTAAATTTTTTACAAAGTATATAATTAAACATGATGTTATTTACAAAAAAATAATGCGTTTTCTATACAAATTTTTTTAATAAAAATTTAACAAATATGTGTTTGGGATATATAAATAAAGTGATAACTATCATATTTATCATTGTAGGATGAAATTGGGTTTTGCTCCTCATCGAGATACAAGATTTGCTTGAGCGAAGCAGTCATGCTTTTGAAATTAATTCAAATTAAAGTTCGATGATGTTACACATCATAATGGTACTTTAAATGTGGTGAAGGTTAACAACGATCCGTCTATGATTGAGAAATATTCAAGTTTTCTTGAAGATGTAAGTCATCATTCCAATTTTTAAAAAAATATATGAAGTGGTTTATAAATGACATTAATTGTCAATTTTAAATATTATTTTTTTTAACATATTTTAATAATACTTTACAGGACATTCAACTTCAAGTCACTCCAAAAATATGATGATTGTGAAGATTCCAAGAGCTAAAAGGTGTAAATTATTTTTATATTTATTCTATTTTGTGTTTAATATATTTATTTATTTATTTTATAATGGTTATATTGTGGATCGACTCTTCATATGATAAGGATTACAACTATAATTTTTTTTTCATTTAAATCTCCTGGAATCCTTTAAATAAGATTCTTTAAAAATCTACTTTTTTTTTATAGATTATTTTGTAACTTTTTAAAGGATTCTAGAAGATTTTGGGTAATTTTTCATTTAAATCTTATACTATTAATATATTTTGAATTTATTCCTAAATTTTTTCATGAATAGTTATTTTGTAATTAGTGAATTTTTATATATTTTTGTTTTGTGATTTCAGATGTTGTTAGGTTCTACAGGATTATACATCTATTTCTTATGTCGTACTCGATCTTATCGTATGTTCATTAGTATGTGTATATACTTTAATCTTTTTATGAATTTAGTATACCTTAAAGTGAAAAAACAATGGTTTGTGGTTAAAAATATTAGAATAAAGTTAAAATTTTTTAATTTTATTATTTGACGGTGTTTATACTTTTTAGAGTTTGAATCACTTAAAATGAATTAAAAAAAATGGCTTTGGCCGCCGAATAGATTTAGTCTCATAAGTTTTTTTGTCATCTATTTAAAGTCCATAACTTTGACAATGTTCAATTTTAGTTCCTAATCGGTTGGAACAACATTGTTTTTCCTTTTCAATTTAGGAGCTTTCCCAGCGGATGTTGGGATAAAGTTATGGGAGTAATTAATCATAGACTTGCTGATTTAGTCCTTTTAAGTATTGTACTTCAAAGAAAGAAGATAGGGAAGGTGCCTTCAGATTTGATAATCTCTTTTAGACAAAGACTTGTATTCATTTTGGTGCGATGTCAAGCTGAAGTGTCTTTTTAAGATATTATTTGTTTTTAGTACTTTTATTGAACAATTGGTTGGTATTATTTGTTTTAGAAATTGAACAATATTAATTATTTTTATTAAAATAGTATTAGTTGTGCACCAATATTCGAGATCGAGCAAATTCTATTTGGACATTGGAATCAGTTTAAGAGGAAAGCAATTTTATGTATTCTGGGAAAAGCATGCAAATAAAAGCGAGCTGGTATTTATACTATTAAGATCATCTATTCCATTTCGACATTTCATTATTTCTAATATATGATACGTGCCATATATCGATGATAATTTATGTTATCATTTATTATCGAACATCGAACTAACTACCTTAGGCTCCAATAGCACTACGCCACATGCACTCGGTTATAAAAAAAGTAAAACTTACGGAACCTAATAGTGACACTCAAGAAAGTAAAAAAACATACGAAAACCTAATAACAAAACTTGTGTGCACTTTCGAAAAATGACATGCTACTACATTAGAGAAAACTCAGTAGAACTTTCACATCTATGATCTGGTCTACTTAAGTTCATTCGATTCGACCTTTTTAATAAATATATTAGGGAATGATATTTTTTTTAGAATGATAACCTTAGGAGGTTGTGTTTTAAGGACAATAATTTTACGGGCTTGGAAATATGGGGAACAATATATTTTAAAACTTGTAAATATAGGACAATATGTTTTAAAATTTGTAAATACAATATGTTTTAAAAATATGTAAATGTGGGACAATCGAGCCCAAACCTCACATGATATTTCAACTCGATTTTTGGCTTATTAGGACTCAATTGTCATACATTTCTGATTTTAAAAACATATTGTCCTATATTTATATATATTTTAAAAAACATATTATCCTATATTTCCAACTCCGTAGAATTATTGTCCTTAAAACACAACCCCCAAAATTATTGTCCTAGAAAAATATTTTTCCCAATATATTATAACACATATATGCACATATATAATTTTAATGGATCAAAGGGTAACATTGTATATATATATATATAAGAGACTAAGAGAGGAGTCAGATTTAATTAATGGGTCTAAAAAAGGGCATCAGATCAGTATATAAAAACTCTCTCCATAAAATTAATATATTATAATACATGTGTGCATGTATATAATTTTGATTATACAGATATAAAACAAGCAAATATATAATGAATGTATATAACTTGAATTATATAGATATATATAACATACAATTTATATGTATATATATAATTTTAATTACATAAATATAACCATTACTTTTTTGACAGGCATAAATATAACCATTATTAATCATATATGCACACTACTAATATATATATATACACAACACAATGTGTATATATATTCCATATATTTTTAATATTTAGTTGAATAGTAAATATTAATTTCAATTTTTTAATTTGAATCATTTAATATCTAAATTAATATTTATCAAAATTAGTCTAAATGTAAATAAATAAAAGTATGTCTTGATTCCGAACCGAACCTAAGCACTATATATAATCTGGTAATTAGGTTTTGCTCTCCAAGTCATTCAACCGTTACAATTTGATCTGCAAAAACTCCTAAATATTTTGGAAAAATGTCGATTCGTAGATGCGAAAAATTCAGAATCTATCAATTTAAAGGCGCGAAAGATTTTTCTATCGATTCAAGACCGAAAAGATAGAAAACTATCAATTGAGGGTTTGAAAGATAGAAACTATCAAATTGAGGCTCACACATTTAAAGTGTGTTTGACACTTATATTTCATGTCCTTATTTTTATTTTTTAGGGTTTAGGGTTCATGGTTGAGGATTTATAGTTCATGGTTCGGGGCGTTTAGGGTTTACGGTTCATGATTTAGGGTTTTAGTGACAAACATGGCCTTAAAATGTATAAGTTCTGAATTGATAGTTTTTCATCTTTGGACCCTAAATTGATAGTTTTATCTTAGGGCCTTGGCCCGATAGGAAAAATCTTTCAAAGCCTTAAATTGATAGATTTACCATCTTTTCCGGACCTAAATTGATAAAACTCCTATTTTCCAAGTTTCTCCGTCGCGAGTTTTTTTGCTGACCCCTTGGGATTTAAATAAAAAGGTGTTGAGTTTTACACTTTTATTGAAAAGGTCAGGTATATATCACTTGTTTCAATTTGGTCATTATGTATTCGATTTTAGCGCAATTTAGTCTCCAAAAATGGCGGTCAAACTAGCCAAAAAGTCATTTTTTGGTAGCGTGTGATACACCGCCCTAATTTGGGACTAAATTGACCATTGATCTGGTTTCCCGGTCGAAATTAGGCGTGTGTATCACGCCCCAAAACAACGTCGTTTTTGGGGTAGTTTTGGCCGGTCTTTGGCGATTTGAGACTAAATCGGCACAAATTGAAAAACATACGAGAATAAATTGAAACATGTGATATATACGGGACCTTTTCAATAAAAGATCCAAAATACATTTTAATTCATTTTGATTTAAATCCCTTGCCTTCGATGGAGGGCAAATGGAAAAAAGTTAAAAAATTGCTACACAAGAATTTCACAAGTAATTTTCCGTTCATATATATTTGTAGAGTTTATGCACTTTTAATTCCACAGACATCGCCTCCTCATGCTTTTTGGTCCCAAAGTCGAAAAATTTTGACACTTTTGGTCCCAAAACCATTTTGACACTTCGGGAATCCCAAAGTTTACACAGTCCCACGGAGACAGCCGATTTGGGACCAAAAGTGTCAAAAACAAACTTTGGGACCAAAATGTCAAAATTTTTGGCTTTGAGACCAAAAGTGTAAGCTTTGCCGCTGGGGCCAGCGTCTGTGGGACCAAAAGTGCAAAAACTCTATTTGTAGATGGATTTATGTCTTCAATTGTGTTTTGAATTTTGGAGGATTGATTGCAGGTTTCGGTTTTAGATCTGAAATCTAATCTTTTGATTTTCAGGCTTTTGAACTTTTCAGTTTTTCATCTGGGCAATTATGAGCCCATTGAACTTAATTTGATGCTTTTTGATAAATATTTTTTTCTTATTTATGATGATATCATTGCAACTTGAATATTAACAAACGTATTGATTGATTAAATAGTTATAAACTACAAAAATTGATGTTGGTCCCTTTTTGACAAGCATTTGAAAGAATCTTTTTTTTTTCATATTAGAATATAATATTCATATATATGATTTTTTTTTTAATTTTATCTCATATTCACTTTTGATTCAATTTTTTTTTTTTTAGTTATGATAGGTTTGGGAAGAATAGAAAAATGAAGACTCAGACTTCAATGAAGAGGTATGGACTATCTTTTTTTATACAAATTAAATTTAGTTGTTGATTTATTTTGGAACTAGTTGCATGAATACATACATTGAATTGTGGAGCTGTTAGGACTTATACGATCTCTAATAATTCAATGAGACACGCTTGCGAGCCATCTCAATGGTGAGGCAGTGTAATTTGAAGCGTTAATGACTTTTTAACATTTTGAGAAATTTCGAAGTGTTGATTGTAAAGATTGTCTTACGCCTCACGCATTTATTACCGTCCATAATGGTTTTTTTTTTTTCTAATTCTCAAATGATGTTTTATACTATATATTTTTTTTGTATGATGAAGATCCATTAGGTTACATGTATTAAAAATGAAATATAAAATGAAAACATCATATTAGCAGATTGATTCAATTTTTCTTTATAAGATACATTTATTAAATAATTTGTTTTTCCGTACTCGTTAGTTGAAATATACAGAACACGTATATGTAGCATTTGTGTGTTTAGAAATCATCCATCACATAATATTTAATCAGTAGAAATTTATCACAGGAAATTGCAAACAGAGAGGCTCCATAACATTATCATCATATACTTGGTGCTTTTTGTGATTATAGCTAAACATAGCAAAATGATCCAAGCAAAGCGTTAAGTGGATCAATGCTCTGAACAAATTTGTTCCACTGAAGAAGAATGTCCACTGAAGAAATGCTTTGAAAGTTAACGAAAAAAATATACAAAAACTTTTTTGATGTACATAACTAACTCATAATTTTTTCCAGTAACAATGAAGCTGCAGCACATTATGTGTTCAGATAGAAATTAGAAAGCCTGAGGAGGAAAAAAAAGTTGTGCGTGAAAGACAAATGCGAAGTAGTGAACAATGTGCTTCACAACGGAGGTGAAAAAAGTTAACATTGCAGGCACAAAATCTGGCAAGATAGGAACTAGTCTCTACAACCTTACTCAAAGGGGCGCAGAATCATGTTTAGGCTCTTGCCGCCATTTTTTGTCTTCAAAAGCCGGTGAGGAGATGTAGCAAATGACTTCCTGAAAAGTTACCTTCCTATTTTCTTTTAAAAGTTCCACATCTCAGGATCCGCCTGCTTCCTCTTGTTCGTAATTCTGGCGAAACCAAAACAGGGACGCAAAAAGTAGATTGTAAATCTCTTCACCTAATTAAGTCTTGAAGGCCTTGTAGTTTATAAATGGTTGCTTCATCAGCAATCCCTAAAATAAGTTAGGTCCCAAAATCAAAGTTGTACAAGTGACATGTAACAACAACACAGGTTAGAGGAAGCAAGAGTTGAACATTAATCAGAAAAGTTGGGAAAACATTTTTTAGTCTGTCTTCTGCTATTTTGATTTGATCCCCATTCGACTAAATAGAAAAATATGTACATATAGTCTTGTAACTTTTTACGGTTTAGACGTTTTGGACTGGTAAATGTCTATAAGAGGTGAATAATATCCTGTTGACAATCAAACTCTGAAACGTGAACAAATCAGGACTTTGTCCACGTTGAGTGTCAACCAGATGTTTCACCTCCTACATCAGCGAATGAACAAAAATATCAAAAAAGTTGCAAGACTAATTTCAATTCAAAATCGACGAGGATAAAAACCAAAATAGGAACAACTTACGGGACTAAAAACTATTTGCCGAAAAAGTTATATCATAAAATGCCATTTCACCAGGATTCCCTTATCATCTACAATAATTTCAAATGCTTGGTATATCAAGTTGTTTTAATTCAACAAGTTGAGCTCAGCAACGCTAGACGGAACATCTTCTTGCATGCATCCTTCAAGGCTTTATCATCAATTCCCCCAATCCTCTTTACCCCAAAAACTATAATCAATATTGTTGTGACTCGTCAGATCACTCAGCAGCTGAAAAAACAAGAGCTACGATAATAATAAAAATTTAACAAAAACATATAATTGTGTTATAATTTTTCACTAGAGTTGGTGTTGATATTAGATTATCAACTGCTGAAGTTGCATAATATCTCCACCAACCTTTGACTATGCCAGAACTTTATAAGCAAAAGAAGAGCATTTTAATGCTAATGCTCTGTGGATCTAATCTAGAATTTAACTCCAAGGGGAGCAAAAATATTTATATAATAATATCATTTAAGTAGTGGTCTAGAATAAAAAAAAAATCTACACGTATAGTTATATTGAATTTAAATCCAAGAGGGGCCCAATCGCTTTAATGCGTTGATGCTTCAAAACCATGCTGGAAGTTGAAAAGATTATCGTGCACGAAGCATCATGAATCATACCTTTTATGAGCTCCTGCGAACTTCTTGCAACTCATTGTCAATTTGCGCTCTTTTGAATGCTGATATACATCTTGAGAATTAGACAATGCAGCTTCCTTCTCCTGAAACAGAGCTCACTCCTTAATTAATATGTGAGACATCAAAACACGTGCTATCAACGGTCGTCATTACCTTAAGTCTTTCCTCCATTGTCTTAGCTTCTGTCCGTTTCATTGTTTCTGAATCCATCTGAAAAAGGCCATAATAATCAGACTATCACAGTAAAATATAGAAATGGAGCTTTGTGCCTTCTGATATTTTATAGTTTTAGTTTGCACATACCTTATTAACTCTATTGAACTTCTTCCAACTCATTATTACTTTGCCATCTTTAAAGACTGAACGCTGACATACATCTTCTAAATTAGGACAATTCAATTTCCTTCTCCTGCAACATTGGAAAGTCTATTATACTGATTCAATGATTCTTCTAGAAAATATATATGAGATATATGAGTTAGAGAAGGCAGTACATGTGCTTTATCAAGGGGTTATACCTTAAGTGCCGTTGATATGACTGGAATGGTAATGGTAAAGATATTTAAAGGGTCAATCATTAAGAGTTATTGATTGCATTGTTATTGCTTGGTTAGAACATCAACAATAATCATGTGAGGTGGGTTGAGTAAGTGGAGGTAATCAATTCTTTACTTCTATACCCATTCTTATGTGTCAAAATTATCAAAGCAACATCAATAAAGTAATTTCTATTACCCACTTCCATTACCCCCAGCCAGCGGGCCCTAAGTTTTCAACCAGCCCTCGATAATTTAAATGCGCTTCCCTTAGCTTCTCAGCCATTTGATTGTTTCTCAAATACTTTTGAGAGACAATAATATGGATGTTCATGCTCACCAACTTAGTTTTTACGGATCATAATCAGAGTTCATGAGAATAAGAAAAAACAGGATATACACAAGATTGGTTTATTTAATTTCACGACAGACAATCAAGAATTTTTGTATGTATACATGCATACTTTGTTTAGACAAAAAATCAATTAATGTTGTTGTGCTCAAGAAACAAAATTCAATTCAACTAAACATTACAAGACTAGTGCATAAATTTAAGGATGAGATAAATATGCATCCACTCGTAAATATGCAACTAAACATTACAAGACTACCAAACCTCTCCATATTACAGCTTAAGATGAGATAAATATGCATCCACTCGTAAGCCATATTCGAAGGGTCCAAGCAAAATCAGAAAAAGAGTAAAAAAATGGAAAGTTAACTAAAAGGAAAAGGAGAAAAAACCTTTTTAATTTCGACTTTGTTCTGCAGGGGAATCAAGCACATACAAGGTCGATGATTCCTGTAAGAAATAATGAGACCTGAAAACCAGCTACTCATACAATAAATTATACAAAGCACCAAGTTTCAAGGAAAAAAAAAAAAAAAATATTTAGAGCTAAGTTGAAAAAGTTAGCTCATATGCCTAAAGCCTAAAACAATTCAGACTTTAATCAGCCCTTCCATATCTTTTTCTCAAACCTCACAAGTTTTAGCTTTCTCAAATGTAATAAAAACCTTACTGCGTTACTTCTGATTCAGATAAATCCTTCCTTGAAAAATATATACAATAAGGCTAAGTCTTGGGTTTGCACCGTGCATATGGTGCATTTAGAACCATGCAACTTGTGATGCTGATAGATTTAGACTGAACTTTAACAGCTATTAAATGGAAAAAGAACTGAGAATTGCATCTTTAAAGTAGGAAGAATGCACCTATTGTGCGGTGCACTGAATGCATTAGACTCACTCATTTTCAGCAAGTAAAGGTGCTAGAGTAGTCAAACCTAGCATTAATAATAATTTTCCTCAAAAATTGCTTCTCAAACATTATTGTTTTCGAATCCTTCTGAAAACAATAATAAGTTAGGTTTGCCAACTTTATTAGAGTAGATAGATAGATAACAGTTGAAATAAAAAAGAACTGCTTCGGGTTGATACATTTTGTTCACTTTGCTTGTTTTTAAAGCTTACATAGCATTTTGGAATTTTTTGTGTTAAACCAGTTCAATTAGAGTATTGTTTTGCAACATGATAAGATAAACACAAAAAAAATGCAGCAACATAAAATAAAAAAATAAAAAATAAAAATAAAAAATAAAAAGTAAAAAATTTTATAATATTTGACCGTCCACAAATATGACATAATAATACACGCCATTACGATAATACGATAATAAAAAGTACAAAATCATTAATAAAATTGCAAAATATCAAGCCATATATATTTAATCAAAAACTTTTTTCCAAGTTCAATGGGTTGACACGAACATCGATGAGCGTAAAAGCACTATCCCTACGTAACTTTTTACGTCGTCAAGCATCGAAATTATCACACTAATATCATTACAAACAAAACATGATTAAGTGGAACACTAGAATATAATACCTTTATAGCTTCTAAGCGAACTTCTTCCAACTCTTCATTACTACACTGCTCTTTTAAGATTAAACGCTTGATATATATCTTCTAGATTACACAGTGCAACTTCAGTACTGCATCTTCTTCTAGAAACATATATGATGATGTGAGTTAGTAAAGAAGAAAAGCATATATATATATATATGATACCAAGGGGTTATACCTTAGTTTTTTCAACCAGATGCCAATAATTTTTCCTCAACTTCCCTTAGCTTCTCAGCCATTTGATGAATTCCTCAAATCCATAAAAGAGGCCAACAATAAAACATCATATATAACCACGATTTTTAGTTTCACATACCATAATCGGTGTTGATAAGTGGAAAGGGCCTCACAAAAACAGGGTAAATTAGGGCATCCACACTATGTTTTTACAACAATTTTCTAAACAATAATATTGTTATCCGAGTAAAATTCATTTTGTCCCACGGAATGGGGTACCTCACGATTTTGGTCCCAACCTTTAACCACTTTGGTCACAAAACCATTTTTTCATGCAGGTTTGGTTCCATGTTATTTTTTCATTAAAAATCCTTCTGGGACAAAGTTTGAGATCAAAGTACAGTTGAACTTATTGGATTTTGTAACGAAATGAACTAAACTGCATGAAAAAATTCTTAAAGGACCAAAATGATGAGTATGGGGTCCAAAATCGTGAAGACCGTGTCCGTGGGACAAAAAATGAATTTAACTCCCTGTTTACTTGGTATGTAAATCGTATTACCTTTTTTCTTCTCATCGGCGGCTAGGTCAATTACCAAGTATTTAGCCATGGCTAAATGTTTTGCTCTCTGTTTTCACTTTCTGTGGGTCCCTCAGCTACTCGAATTGCGTGTTCGAGTAGCCAGATTGTACCCCTGTTTCTCCACGCCAACGCAGAAGGGGCACCTAAGGTCACCATTAGCACCTAATTTTATAAGTTCGAAATTTTAGCAGCTGATGAACTGCTTCCTTGTTGGTTGATTTCTGAATCACTAATGTCGGATCCGTCATCTCCTTCCTCGTACTCTTTTCCAGCTTCAGTATCAAAACAATCTCCATTTTCTGGTTCAATATCTAGAAATTATGAATGACGATTCAGTAGGCCCTTACTTTTACGAGGGCTTTGGAGAAGACAAGTAAACGCAGTCTAACCAAATTCGCTTTCATTTAAGAGGCACATATTATAAATAAAGCTGACCCGTGCTTTAATAACATAATAAAAACCTAATATACTCTTGGCAAGAATTCAGCACAAAACAATAAAAAAAAATCACGCACAAGCAGAATCTGAGATAGAGAGAGAAAGGAGGGAGAAATCAACAGAATCAGCAGCAGTGTGGCTTCCAACCGACAAGAACGAAGTAGCCGCGTACATCTAAGTTTCTGAGTGAATAAACGATTTTTGTGTGTGTAATACTTGTGAAAGTAATGCGAAATCAACCGGTGTCGGTGCTTTTTGAATGATTGGGGGAGTTTATGGAAAGGGAACCAGATACTTTTTGGATATAGAGAATTTTTTTGTGAATATGGTTTCATACTGTTGGGTTCATTCAGTGAAAGGGTATCACTTTCAGTTTAATTGATAATTGTGTTCACCTTTTGCTATTTGTTGATTTTTGGGGCTGGGGTGGGATGAGGGATTTGTCAGGAATTTTATTTAGTGGGATATTTGTATTCCATTTCTAGTTTATTGCATCCTTTTTCTGTTTGTTGATTTTTATTTTTGGGTAAAACGTTTACTACTGAAAATAAAACAAAGCTAAAATGGGATATAAAACAGAAATACCAAGATTTGAATTAAATTTCAACCAAAATTAATAATGCATTCTTAGTTCAAATTTTTTTAGCTTTCAGATACTGGTTGTAATGGTTTCTTCAAGATTGTGTCTAATTTTTTCTTTATTTTTTTTGCATTATTGTTAAAAACAAATTTATTTTTTGCTGCATCTGAAGTAAATAAATCTATTTTGTTGCATCTGAGTATAATGCCCGCTTTTCGGAATAAAGAAGTATTTGATGTAGAATGTGATATATGTAATATGATATGCATTTTTCTGTTCAAAGTGTCCCAGATGTTATATTGGTGGACCATGATGGCCAAAAATGGGGCATTTGATCAGTTGGGTACAGAATTGAAAAGATTTTAATCATCTCAAATATACTATTTCTTGGCTTAGTAATATGACATGCAATGAATTATAATATGTTGTTGGAACGACAAGATATTTAGGATGCAAGAAAAAGATTGTAGAAAGATTGATAACAGGGTTCTCTTTGCAATTAAAAAACTGAAAGATTAGAGGGGCTGAAGCGTTCAAGTTCTTCTAATGGTATTCTAGATCTTGCACCCGCGAAAAAGAGGATAAAATGACACTTGGAAAAACCACAAAGAAAATGGAAACCCGGTTCATAAAATGAGTTTGTAGCAAGACTCTCAATGTTAGATTCTAGTTTATTTGTTTTTTTCCTAATGTTAGGTACTTGAAAGATTATGTTATTTGTTAGAGTATCAAAACTTTTTTCATTTGGAGTATTAAATATTTAGTCATGAGTATTATATGTTTATCAAAAGTACAATTTAGGTCGATGAATCATATTGCACATCGAAAGTACACTTAATATTGTGTTTAATCTTAGTGATATTTTGAATATTGTAACATGAATCTCTTATTATTGTAGTATTAGAGTATCAAAAAAATCTCATCCGAGTATCACATATATGGTCAGAGTATCAAAATTTTATATGTTTATCAAAAAGGATACAATTCACGACAAAGTGAATCATATTATATATCGAAAAACACTTAATTATATGTTTAATCTTAGTGATATTTTTTTATTATTGGAACATGAATCTCTTTATTATTGTACGAAGATTAGGGTATCAAAAATCTCATCGCCGTGAGTATCACATATGAGGTCAAGAGTATAAAAATTTATATTTTTATCAAAAGGATACAATCTGGAACCGTTGAATCATATTGCATATCGAAAAAACACTTAATGTTATGTTTGATCTTAGTGATATTTTTGAAATATCGAACATGAATCTCTTATTATTGTATCAAGATTGAGTATCAAAACTCTCATCTGTAGTATCACATATATGGTCAAGAGTATAAAAAATTATGTTTATCAAAAGGATACAATTTAGGTCGGTGAAATCACATAGTGTTAAATTGTTGTTAATATTAGTGATGCCTCTATTTTGAATATACGGACAAGAATCTCTTTATTATTGTACAAAGGTATAAAAAGTATCAAAAAATACAACCCTGAAGTATCAAATATTAAGTCAAGAGTATCAAAATACAACCCCGAAATATCAAATATTAAGTCAAGAGTATCAAAACTTATATGTTTATCAAAGTATCTTTCAACGAAAATATAAATACATATTTGCTATTATCATAGTTCCTAAAAAAAAAGAGTACTAAATTTTTCTCATTGAAGTCACTTATTATGGTACCGGGTTTTAGTATCAATAATCCCAATCGAAGTATTAAATATCTTATCGAGTATATGGTTTATATAGTATAGGAACTAATAAAGTCTATAATCAAGCATACCTCAATGAAATCACTTTTGATGGAAAATACACCAATAAACCATGACTAAGTATTCACCAATAATCCAAAACTTGAATAAATCACTCTAAATAATTCACATGTTTTTTCTCATTGAATGATAAGGCTACAATTTGATATATGACAATCCACTAATTAATTTGCAACTAGTAACCCTAAAAGTATTTTTTACACAACAATGCAAAATCATAATTCTTTCTTCTTCTTCTTTTCTTTCTTTTCTTGGCGCCCGCTTCCACCTTCATTAGAACATGTATCTTTTTACAAAATTCAATCACCTTTTCACTCGCATTTCATTTTTCTTTATGTTCACATCACTAGTTATAATTCTCGTAGTTCTTAGCACTCGACAAAGATCACTACCTTTTTTATTTAAGAAAAAATATATATTCAAAATCAACAGATATACACAAAATGCAAAATAATTTAGAAAGGTACAAAAGTTAATTAAGAAGTTTCAAACATTTCTCTAAATCGAGGTAGTATATACTTCTGGTAAAAACTTCATGTCGATTCATTAAGAAAATGCCATGATCGAGATCGGGTTTTCTTAGTTTGCCATTGAAGGCTGACATTTTCAAGCTCGTACATTAGAAGATCATCGGTATTTGGGCCGTGCGTTACTCTTTAGGAAGACATGCATTTGCCCTCCCGAAAAAAAAAAAAATAATAATCAAGTTAACAAGTTATAATATTTACAAAGAAAAGTAGATAATAAATTGCATAAATTTTACTACGATTTCTACTACCACTACAATATAAATATAAGATTGTTATACTTTTATGTTGTCCAAGTATTGAATTTTTGTTTGATGTCTTTTGTATGAACTAATACTTCACATTATAATTGATTTTTTTTTTAGAACGGTCAAACTTTGATCAAAATTGAGTCAAAATTGCAATTCCAGACCGTACCCATTAGTCGTAGAAGAATTTTCTTAAGGAGAAATACTCACGATTAGCATCCACATGACGTTCTCTACATCTCGAGGATTTAATTTAACATACCGATGATTAAAGGTGACCTAGAATACCCATCCGCTTTATGAACATATCTCGGATGAGTAACTAAGGATGGGATATCCCCTAACAACAGAGAGCATTCTAATCCAAGATATAGGCCAGTTTAAATCGGAAATTGCATCTTACGACTCATGCTTCAACTTACTATAATAAGGGAAGATTTCAGGACATCCAAGAGAGCGAAATTTGCAAGGAAGTTCGGAGTGATTCGGCCCACCTTTTTCCATTAAACATCTTATATCACACGCCTCATGTCTACAAGGGTTGGGCACCCATTGTGAACTCTCACTTTTCTGAATAAGAGAGTGCCCATTGGGCATCAAGAATAACGGATTGAGATTAGAGAAACTCATTAAATCTACATTTTTACGGGTACTACAACTAAGTAAAAGTGAAATATTCGAAATAAAGAATGTCTAATCAAAACGAAAAGTAAGTGCAAAATTATAACCAACTCTCAAGTTTGTTATTTCATTCATTAAAAATAAAAATTGCATCAACGCGTGCCATATTTATAATAAGGGGCGTACATAAAGAAACAGATACACCAAAAGACGGCGTTATGTTTGCAAAAGTCGCATTACACGCTTTTATTAATAACAAACTATATATCCTAATACATCCCCGTTGGAGCATAGACATGGTAGATTTTGGAACATTTGGAATTTTGAGAATGAATAGGCCAATCGGAACCTTGGTGAAAACATCTTCGAAATGAACCGAGAAGACATTTAACCGGGATGAATAAAACCAAATTTTGAATTGATCCCCAACTAAAATGACAATCAATATCAAGGTGTTTAGTGTTCATGGAAGTCGGATTGATCAACGATGTAAGGGCGCATCACAGTTGTCATAGTAAAGTTATAACCGCAGCGAAAGTAACATGAAAAACACTAAGGATATAAACTAACTAATCACGAACTCCAAACCGTAGTAAAGCTAAAGCACGATATTGACGGTGAAGAAACGAGAAACGTACTGCATTTCTTACTCTTCGAAACCAAAGCACCACCAAGCAATAACCGATGGATGGAGTATCCTTATCTATACAATCAGCATTCTGAACGTCAAAGAAATGAAAGGATAAAAGATACCCACGAAACCGCGGTAGATAACAGAATGAATAAATCATCCCAACTGACGGAGAATTGACAAGTGCCCTTGTTTAATAGCATATGACACATCAAAGTCACATATTCAAATACATAAGTCTTCCTATCAAACGTCTTCAGATTTATCGTGCTCGTAAGCGGGAATATTCGTAAGAGTAAGATGTACACCATGGGGGTAAAGGTGGTGAAAGGCGATTATATCGATAAACCAACATCGAAAAGAATGTCAAGAATGTACTTACGCCGACAAAGAGAAATGCCAATACATTAGTCTTGATCTCAATACCCAAAATTTTTGGAATTTGAAGATCCTTTTTATAGTAAAGTGATCATCCAAAAAACCTTGAGCCAGAATAAGAGCTTGGATCGGAACCTACTACCAAAACATCATCCACATAGACCAACATGGCCAAAATCTCATCCCCGCTTTTGCCATAGTAAACATGATAGTCGTACTGAAATACCACATTTGCAAAACCAAAAAGCTGATTCGAAGATTTAGACCAAAGCTCAAGATTCATTCACGAGAAGCTTGCTTGAGG